>JAGQDJ010000045.1:628084-860520 GCA_022885665.1 Triops longicaudatus | reverse complement strand
GGGGGGGGGGGGGGGGGGGGGGGGGCACGAATGCGTTCGGCGTTTAAGAAGTCCACGAAAACTATCTATGAACTTACCTTGACTTAGTGGAGGACTAACTAAACTTCGCTTTACCATTAGCTTTCCTAATTGTTTGTATATAGGGTGGATAAAGGCTACCATACGGCTATACGGCCATAATGAAAGGTATGATGCTTATGGCCTAATGGCAAGACTGGCTGTCTCGAACCATTTCACTAATGCTACTGAACTATTTTACATTTGTTGGAACAGATAAATGAGAGCAAGCCACTTAGATGCTTAGCTATTAATGTTTTTCTAGAAAAAAAAATATTATTTCCTTTACAATGACGTAGAGAAAATTGAGAGTTTCTTTGATCTTAGGAATGAAAAATTACACTGTTCGTGACTTCAAACGATATAAAATGCATGTAATATAAAATTCTACATACCTCTCGTCAGGGCTGGACAGTGTTAGTCGCCTACGCTTATTGTTATAAAGTTAACATTTCGAGGAGTATAAACCCCTATGCCCCCTTGGGTATGGGGGTGACTGCCGTACATTGTTTAACTTATTTACCTTGTTAATAAGGAATTTGCTCTTACTGATACGATATCTTCATTAAAATACAAAAAATAAAAAAAATTAGAGAATAATCCCTAAGGTCAGGACAAATTCTCTGTCCCACTAAATCCAGTGATCTACAAAATCAGCTATATTGGTGTATTGTGCAATTTCATTTTAACCAGCCAAGAAAAATCACTTTCTTAAATCACGGCTTTTGGGTAGCAACTAATTTGTTAGGTATTTAGCTGAAAAAATTAGACGCAAAAATATAGTACAGTATTATGTTCGTTCATCAGTCACGCAAGTGCCATGTATTTGAAACAGGACACTTGTCGTTGACACTTCTCCTGCGCGCTTCTTGATCATATGCCATTCTTTGATGTATCCAGTATTTCTATTAGTAACATAGCCCCAGCTATGTAAAATTCCCAGTTACTAAAGTGCAAAATCGTAATGGTTCCTTGCCTCGTTGATTTTTGGGGAATATTGTACATATATGCGGAAATTATTACTTTCTTTTGAACATTCAGCTGCACCTAAACATAAAACAGAATCTCATTGTGACTTGGCAATGAAATTTTTCAACAAGGCAAAACATGCTCGCAGAAATGTTATGAAGCACCTTAGAAAGCTACATCATGAGCCCTTCTGTGGTCAGGACTTATATTCCTTATCAAGGCGACTTCCAATAGAATTAGATATTGTCGGTGTCAAGCTGTTTCACTGTAACACATGCTTTAGATCACGGTTTGTGACCCAAGGACCTGCCGATCCTTGGTTTCAATTTTTTCTAAATACTTTGATTGCGTATTGTTCTCCTGTAAGTTTTCGATTTCCAAACCAATGACTCATTCATTTGTAACACTCGAACACATTTGACGGTAGATCCTTAGGCCTGCTAAGCCCCGTTAAATACCCCTTATTGTTGATATTTCCATTGACTCCTTTGATTTTTGATTTTGATTATTTTCTTTGACTCCTTTGATTTTATTTCTTCATTGCAACAAAGACTCACTAGGAAAAAAGAGAGGACAAAATCATACGCATAATAAGAAGAAAGAAAACGAAGGCTAATGAGGTGTTGTTTTTTTAGTTTAGACTCATCGCATGGCAATTAGCAACAGAGGAATTTTGCTGGGGAACCGCCATAGCCTAAACAGCTTTCTGCACAGTTTTGTGTAACTATCCTGCCGAAAAGAAACTCATGTAAGGCACATACAGAAGAGACCCACGTGTCATCTTTCGCCGACGAAACAAATGACGGCAGTAAACTATACCTAAGCGAGAAAAAATTTAACCTCTGTCAAAAAGGAACAGGAATCCAAAATGGTATATGAGTTTTTGGCAGTGAGGGGTTTTACACGTTAGAACATAGAAAAGAGGGAAAGCAAAATAAAACATCTAGCTTGGTCCCGAGAAAAGAAGAAGAAATAGTCTCGCAACCAAAATCCCACCGAGTTGAAAAAGACTTTAAAGACGACGAAGGAAAACCCTTTTCGCCCTCCACCTTTTCGCTTTTTGCTATAAATATACAAAGTCGTGAGTTCCACACACACATCTGTACTATACGGACCGTAGAGCAGATTCTGTGTAAGATAAAAGCTCGCATAGATCGCGGTAGCCCTCGTTAAGCTTTTGGAGTCATAAAAACGTGAATATTAACCGGAAAAAGTCCTCGAAAAGATTACAAGTGGACCGAATCAGAAGGAAAGGAATGGCTGACAGGCCCGTAGCCAGGGGGAAGGTTAGGGGGTTAACCCCCCTCCTCTCCTGACATTTTCATTTTCTAATGGTGAAGATAAGTGAAACCTAAATGCTCAATTAAATTATGTGTTGACCCCCTCCGCCCCCGAAACTCCACCCCGTCCCACCGAAATGAAATCATGGCTACGGTCCTGATGGCAGACTTCACCTAAAGGTTCGTCACAACCACACGTTAGAACAGATAAAGTTAATGATAATCGTTCATTTAATAGTTGTCTGACCCATTTTCCATTTAACTGTAAATCCAAACCAGACACTTAACATCTGTAGCTCTCAAAGTCTTAAAATAGAGAAACTCTAATAGGATTTGACAGGATGAATGGAGAATTAATTTCTGTGCAAAATGTTGTACTTGCAAACATAATGCAAAATGTTGTACTTGTTTAGTTAAACTAGTACACAAATCCTACTATGGTTTACCATCACGGAACTGGGAGCAAGAAGCAAACATTTCGCGTTAAAACAAAGAAAATTTGTAGAGCTCACTAAGGACAAATTTTTGACCGTGTCCAAAATACTTGAACTGAGCAGAGTAACTTCGTACGAAAGCTGAGAGGGATAGTAAAGTCAATCCGTCTTGTGTTTCGTGTTGAAGGGATCCGACGTCTCGATTTTCAAGCCAAGGAGAAGACAGGGTAAATTTTCTGGAGATTGGAGGGGCTGCGGAATGCTGAAATTTGCCGCAAATGTGTGTCAAAGCAAAGTCAATCCATCCATCAACTTTCGGCAGCTGTTAAAGGGAGGAAGATTTATCAGAAAGATGTTCAGTGTCTTTTGAAGGAACCTTATGGTCCACTGGCTGTGCTACAATGCGTAGTATCGAAAGCGTAACTCGACAGGTCGAAAGATTTCCCCCTAAATGTCCTTATAAGGTTGCAAAGGGGCTGCTCATTAGGGATGCAAGAAAGTTACAACTTTTGACATTGAGATGCTCCATGAAAAGTTTAATACATAGTAATGGACGACAGGCCAGTTCCACATTTCGTCCTTTCCCTCTCATTTTACGGCTTCCCATTGTGTTTCCTACTACTTAAACCGAGCTAGTTAAACACTGTCAAATCCACATTAAGCCCACCTGAATAACAGTTGGCGCAAAAAGAAAAAAGTCAGCATTCGGAAGGATAGAATCGCCGTTTTTTTCGAACCGATACTGGACCTAGCAGTAGCAGTTTGCCGGAATGTGACTTCTTTAATTGTAGAAAAAACAAAACAAAAAAAAACTACTGTTTGAGATCAGATGAAATTCATGTTTAAGTCAGAGCCGGATCCAGTATTTTGGTTTGGATTTTTTTTTTGAATTTCGGAAGTGGCTTTTGTATGCTTTTTATGACATTTCAGGTGTCTCAAATCTAGGGGAGGGGGGCTCCAGCCCTTTAGCCCGATAGGATACGGCCTTGGCTGAAGTACTTTCTTAAAAATGTTTAAGTACTTTTTAGACGTTGAAATATTTTCCCCAACAGACAAACGACGATTCCATATGAAGAGTCCGTAGTGCTAAGAAACTAGGCTACGTATAGACAAGAAGGCGGACTTTTAAATCTGTCAAGGTTTTTCTGCGTTTCACTCAAGTGTTCAAGCTCTAGCTGTACTACTATATAGACTATTTAATTCCGTCGTTCTACCCGTTATACGGATGGTTATCTTGTTTGTGCGGAAAGGTACGACTTGTTTAATCAGAACGAAGGGTAAGAGTAAAAGTAATTTTACTTTAAATTTTAATGCAAAGTATTTAACTTTTAAGGGCTTCACGATTGTTAGTTTTTCTGTGGTTCTACGTCGCAAGAAATAGCGGAAGAGAAAAAAGTAGTGTTTAACTAATGACGAAACGAGAAAGCTGCCTTTTTACCGCTTGGTAACGCTAATATAAACGTTTGTGAAAGTGTATGGTCGTAAACTTTAAGAATGACATTAATCAAGCTTATATATAAAAAATAACAGTATATTACCATGAAAGCTAATGACGTATAAAAATGGATTACTTTCTTGGGTCCTCCACATTGCTGTTACTTTTCAACGTGTACCCTCTCTCCTCCCCTAAAACGAATTCAAGATAGGGCACTGGATCTACTGTGCGAAATCGTTGATCACACTGAGTTTGAAAAGCTTAACCCAGAATAATGTTTCGATCACCAGACGCATTGGATCCCGCCAGAGTGCGCCACATTCACACGGTGGAGGCGAAAAGAACCATAATGACACATCAAGGAAAGAAACGAAGTGAAATCTCGGATGTTCATATTATTATTTTTTCTAAGCTTTGTATTCCGTGCAGTTTATGTATAAAAGAAACGTGTAAAGTTAGAGAGGTTATATGATATTTTATTTAAGTGAGAAGTGAAGTGAAGTCGGGAATTTGTTGACGTTGGCAGTAAACTACTTTCTGTTCTTCCACTTTTCATAGGCTTACAAAAACATTAGTTTTTTTCCACCGCCTTCTAACTTTCCCTTCTATTTAGGAAGTAAAAAGTCTAAACACAGCCTAAAGTAAAGTGACGTATGACAAATGGGCACGTTTTGTGAAATTTTCTCATGTAAAAATATGCCATTTTCGTTTTAGCCCTCTTCAAGCTAAAGGCTTGGTTAAGTATGACCCGCTGTTTAATGATTTGTTTGTGTCTACCAGGAATTTGTTCTCTTTCGGCTGAGGAAAAAATGTGGAATGGATAGGGTCGTGTGTGTGTCTATGTGTGTGTAACCTCCCATCTTTGCATGTAAAACGACTTGTAATCTCATTCACGGCTTCGCCTCTTGATTTTTGGCTTAATCTTTGGTTTTGTTGTACAAAAAACAGGCTGTCATGTGTTGGCGTCGCCATGTCCGGTACCCTTGGCGCCGCAACATGGGCAAATGCAACTGTCGCATAATCAGCAATTGGTGCGGTTCCAATGCAATCCAGGATTCCAGCTCGTAGGAAAAGACATGGCCTTGTGTCTAACCGGACCCAAACGATGGAGCCATCCACCACCACGTTGCAATCCAGAAGGTAAACATAACAACAAGAAGCCTGACAAAAAGAACACACACATAACTTTATATTCGGCGGCGTCGCTTTTCGAGATGGCGGACGCATGGAGTGTGCTAATCGTAAAACCATTAGACAAAAATATTTCGTTCTACTGCTACGCCCCGAGTGCCCCCCAACTGAAAGTATTGTTAGTAAAAGAAACGTCTTAAGAAAAAGACTCGAGTTATCAGTCTACTAGGGTAAATAATCCAACTGACATTTTTTATCACCTAAGTCAACTCCGGTGCCACTTTTTAAATGAAGTGTTCCTATATGACATGGTGGATCTTATGTTACGATTTGGTGTGGGTCGCCCCATTTTTTATAATGATTCAACTATTACGAGAAACAAAATTGCTGACTTGATTCGCGAAAAACAGAAGACCTGGTGTTAGATTTCTCGCGTTATTTTAGTTAAGTTCATACAAATACTGTTTTTATTTTGTAGATTAGGCAGGCTTACCGTAGGTGTGTACAGGTATATCATTCTTCATAACTGTGTTGTGCTTAAAAATAATTAATCGCTGCAAATCGTCACGGGGTAGTTTATGTCTTACCTAGCATGTAAGTGCAGGCTATGCGTTTCCCAGAGCGATGATTGTATTTGTTTGGATCCTACAAGTTGCCAAGAAAATCCATGCGTCTATTTAACACCTGATGATTCTAGTTGTTCCGTTTATTAAACTTGTCATAGCGTAAAGCACTACCGAGAGTGATATAGTCTTATTCAAGGAGAGTGTTAAACTCCCTTGCCAGTTTTGCCAGTCAAGCTACCACGTCAGGAAGTCTGTCTTTCCTTACACGTGGCACACGTGAACTGTTCCACCGTTCATTGAATTGCAAGTAATTTTCCTCCACTCTCCTTTTAAAAATTTCCCATAAACTTTTTTTCTCTTTTGATTCTAAATATGTAGATTCATGGAATATAATTACCTCCGCTATGTTGTACTATGTACAGTATTTTAGCACTTTATTTTTCTTAAAAATCGATCCAAACCAATCCCGTTCTATGCAAACGACACGCCACCTATAGTTCAATCATGGCCGTGTGTCAAAAAGCGTTCCACAAGCGTTTCAGCGCTTGCAATGGGGCACAGTCTCGCAACTGCCGTGGCATTAGTTGTAGGGAAGATTTTTTGGGACGATTTTTTGAAGCACTGTACTGTACTTGTTTGGTCTCGTTCATGACTAATCAAGTGTAAATAGATCTCCAGCTATAGTTGCTTCTCTACTAGCGCCTCTGCTAAATAACCCTGGGATTTGTTGCTGTTGTTCGTTTCCTTCTGTCGATTGAAACTTATAAACGTCTAAAAAAACTTCCTCGAAATATTCACAAATGCCTACATATAGCTACGCCGGTCCAACACATTCTTACTTCTCTAGCGGGAAATATTACCGTTACCGACTTTAAAATTATTTTGAAATTACGGCGTTTCCCGGAAGGACTTGAAACTACAGCGGCAGCGTTAGTGCTGGTTTTTGCAAATTCGAAGCGAAAAAAAAGGAAGTTGACGAAGCTATAGAGCCTCGTAGGCAGTGGGACATTTTCAATTTTGAGGGAACGAAGGGTCGACTAAAATTGATTGTTACTGCGCTAACTATCAGTGTAGAAGGCACCGAACTCTGGGGAGAAAACCAACATGTGGTTGATATGGATGTTTCGTCTCTTTTTTAATTTTCTTAAGAATTTGATCTACCCCGTATAGAAATTAAATTAAATTACCCCGGTAAAATTACTTGTATTTGCAAAAGGGCGCTTCTTCATAGTTTTTCTCGTTAAAAAAAGATTTTTTTTTTTTTGCGTGCGTTCAGGCAAGATTTTGCTGTTTTAAAACTTTGAATGGGAAGAAAGGCGTTTCGTATCATACCATTTTCTGAGTAAATACATAAGGAGAGAAAAAAAAAATGTATAGTCATCTGAAATCTGCCAATATATTGTATGCGTGTCGTTGTCGTTCTTTGCTCTAGGAAGTCCTAGCCTGATTCGTATTTCTATTTAAGTTAAAAGTTTGTCTGCGAATATGCGAAACAACTCTAAACAGTATTCAGGAGATATTCGTGTAATATAAGGGTTGGTCCACAAGCCGTCCTCTAACATGTTCAAATTAATTCATTGAAGTGTACATATTTTCCAGTAATTTGTCAAAGAGCACAACGGAACGTTGTTTAGCTTTGCTGGAAAAATTTTTCCCGCGATTTGAAGTAGGGTTTCGGACAAAATATTCGAACGGTTTACTCTTTCCAAATCTAGCAAAGTTTTGAGCTGAAGTTAAGTTAATCTTTGAACAAAATATAATTTAAATCCTTCTGTGTGAGCTTAGTTTTCTAATTTTTCTACGCTTAATCGTACGCAAAATTTTACTCGCTAACCTTTAACGCTACCGATTACCGCGCTCACGGTGTGCTCGAAGTACAGCGGTAAATAAAACAAAACGTACCTGTATATGTGAGATTCTGTAAGGATGTTACTATAGTGCGCGTGAGTGAGGCGTATGAGAGCTTAAACTATGGTAAATCGAGTGTATTAGTTATCACTAATAGTAACATATACAATCGGACAAATGAAAACCGTACGGCAATGAATATAGATCACGCTGGAAGGCGAAATTAAAAAATGAAAAAGCATTAACCGTAACTGGTTAGCACCGAGAATTTTTTACTTACCGACTTTACTCGCAAAGTGGCTGTTTACGTTAAAAATAAAAAAAATAAAAAACTGAAAGCTACCATCAATAACACTTCAGTTATATTAAACAACGCCGTAGGTTTTCATAAATGGGTGGGTGGCTTTATGAACTGATAAGTCATTTCTTGTATAACCTTTATGAACATTTTTTTACAGAAGAAGATGAACAACATCTTACAAGATCTTGTAGTGATTCATTCGTAAGAAAAGAGGGGGTTCCTTCTGGTAAAACTATTGTAAAAGATTTTTATTTTTTACGACCTCTCAAGGAAAGTCGTTAGCACCCCCCCCCCCCCAAAATCCGGATTCTTTTCGGTTTGTAGTCTTGTTTCTCAACACTGGCTATTAATTTCTCTTCGCTTTGGTCTTTTTTTTAATGCTATAGAAAAAAAACAAGGAACTAAAAAGGCGAAGATTTTAAGCGCTTTTTATTTATGGGATTGTAAGGTTTGGCTTGTTTGTTTAATACACTTATCGTGCCAAGTCACAATAACACAAAGAGGCCATAGTAAAGAAAGGAAGAATAGAATCAAGGTTTGTGATCTGACTCATAAATTTAAAAGCCATCCTCCACGCCTAGAGTTAATTGTCCTAGTCGCACTCTATCTGTATGGATCATTGTTGGATCATTGCGTGTTATAACCCTCTTCAAAGATCGGAAGATTTGATTAGCTTGGATGGTGGGGGGAAGGGCGTGTTTTCCCAATCCCTATACATGCCATTTGCAACCGCAGATTCCCCATCCAGGAAGATTTTAAACCTACAGCTAATTAGTAAGGGCACCCTGGCTAATGACAACCGTGTAAATCGCAAAATCTGACCTTTATGACAACTTGGCATGTTATTCCAATTATTTTGTTCTTTCGCTTCTTTTTTCATTATTGAAGTCTTCTACGTTCAAAATCACTCGCATGGCTGAAAATGCGCCAAAATGTTCATTAAAACGAATATTTTAAAACGAACGTATAAAAAAGCCATTCAAGTTTCATTCTAAAGTATATATTTTTTTTTTTTTTTTTTTTTTTTTTTTTTTTTTTTTTGGACGCGGAGTGAATTAATTGTAATACAGACAACGGAACTTGGAGACTAACCTTTTGGGTACAAAGTGGTTACGTGACCCATCTGAAAGTGAATCATGTAAGGGTAGTGGCTTGGCCCTGCTGAGTAACAACTTGTAGAGAAAGACAGGCAGTAATCCTTGCTCGGTGAAATATTAAGGATATTCAGTTATGCGAGTCGAACAAGGTCTGGGCAAGACACTTTTGGTCGGGTCGTTTTGTAAATGCAAAAATAAAAAAACAAGGAGTATGAACAAGAAGCCAGATCTACTGTGCGCAAACTGGAGTATCGTGGGCATGAAAAGCCAAGCTGGGGGGTTTATGTGCAATGGGGTTGTTAAATTAAAATTGAAATGAATAATTTCTGCACGTGTCAGAGCGTAATATGAGCAGGGGGGGTATACAAGATGTGTACGCCGTTTTAGGCAAACTTTTTCTAACGAATTTTTTTTGGATCTGATTTTTGGCTACAGGTGTAACATATATGGAAACCAAGCCTGAATTGGCCCAAAATGCGCGTTTGTTCCGTGCCCCTAAATTGGCGAGCGGTGATAACATGTACGCCCGGGTACGACAGTTATCGCACGTAGTGAATACTAATGAAGAGGCAGAAGCAAAATCCGACGAGTTGGATGCAATTCATCATCGATCGCTCTTCACGTAAGTTGCTAATTCGTTTTACCTTAATGGAGAACTTACGTTCTTCCTAGTTCGTCACAAAGGAGGGCAGAGAAGCCCAACGAATTTCCATAACTAAAAAGACAAGCTTACACATTGTTAGAAATACTTAATTGGAGTAAGCAATTTTATAGACGTGGCTCGTCTATAAAATCAAACTAAACTGTACTGGAAAAAATCGAACCTTCGTCTTTCGTGCGACAAGGAAGCTTGAATATTGCAGGGATTTTGAAGCTTTGATTGGGTTCCTGCGCTCTGTAAGCTTTGCTTGATGAATTTATTGTTAATCATGAAAATCACTTGTTTTTTGCATTCTTACTTTAAACTTCGTTAAAACCGAACGTCTTTAGTCTATATGATCGACATCTGAATAGCTGACTTAGAAAAGACAAATGCTCTGTTTTTACCTGGATTCGAAAGGAAATCTTTAGAAGTACGATAAATGAAAAGGAGAAAAAGTTTCTTCAGGAACCAAAAAAAGAATTAAGATTAAATAAGGTCAAAGGCAAAAGCGGGGACATAAAATTTCCGATAAATCCGAGGTATTTCTCAATTGTGCACCCCAACCATCCTTTTACCTTGGTGGTCAGGGTTGCGATGTTACCCCCAAATTCTAACTTAACGGTGGGAAGATAATAGAAACCTCAAGTGTTAAAAAAGTTTTTATACAAAAGAAAGAGCCACTAAGCCCCGTCCTCAAATTTCTGGGTACGGCTTTGACCTCAGTCATATTTTTTTTTTCTTTTCTAATATCAAGGGTTTCGAGAGTTTAAAAAATCAATTTTTGTAATTAAATTAATCTAAAAAATTTACTTTCCGCAATATTTTGATCGCTTTTTTCCAATCTCACATCCATCGTAGACTTAAGACTCCTGATGATTCAATTGTTTCTGTTGCTTCTATGCGGACGCCCGTCCCCAAATGGGTTTCCTTTTGCTTACAAACTCATTCAGAGAGTGAAAAGTGCATTTAACGTGATATTTGCAGCTTTGGGCAAAATGGATAACTCACTTTAGAGAACTTTACTTACTTTCAAACGGTTTAAAGCCAACCAAACGCGTGGCGGTGTTTGCGTATATAAGGTAGGGTAAGCTGGGTTACGTTTGTTTGTTTTCGTTTGGTTCTGATAAGTTAAGTAAGGTTCAAGTTATGTATAGTTAGGTTGTGATCGTTGTTGTGTGTCGTATGCCTCTCATTAATGGTTAGCGGCAGTACACTGGGCTAATTTTAAACTTCTGTGGAACGTGCGTGACTTTTCTTCAGCTTGAAAATGAGGGAGGGGAGGGTAGCGAAGAAATTAAAGGAGGTTTGTGAGAAAAGGACTTAGCGAAAGATCCTCGTGACATATCTGTAGACGCTCTAGGTACAAATGAGTGAAGAGGTACGTCAGGGAAATTATTTTCTAACTTGCGCTCTTTCTTCCAGGTGGGAGACGCGTGCGGCAACTGGAAAGATTCTTGAAGAACGGTTCAGTGATACTAGTGTTGCTGCAAAACGGGGTCCATCGGGGTCAAAGGGCAAGAAAAAGAACGTCTCAGAGTTGTTGCGTCAGTTGAAGACTAAAGGTGAAATCAGATCAAACAATGTCTTGGATGAATATGGTGAAGAGGGCGAAGAGGGCGAAGAGGAGGAAGAAGATGGCGGAGAAGAGGACGACAACGAAGAAGAGGTAAATGAAGAGGAGAACTATGATGAAGAAGAAGAGAGACTTGAAGAAGGAGGTGAAGAGGAAGGGGAGGAAGATGAAGGAGAGCCAAGTGAAGGAGAAGAAGATGGAGCTAATGAAGAAGAAGAAAACCCTGATGAAGAAGAGGAAGCAGAATCTTCCCGTACGAAGGAGAAAGATTCACACCTAAATCTTCGTAAAAATAACAGGAATAACAATTCTGTAACGGAGGAGAACGACAATGCTATTAAGTCTTCTTCACCTGAAATCCCGAACATAGTTCACGAAGACGAAGAGGACAGTGGTGATGTCAATACACCGTCGTCTGAAGCACCAAAGACTGAATATGCTGTAGACACTGAAGAATTGCCAGTAAAGACTTTAGAAGATTCTGATCATTCAGATGTTGCTAAAAAGCCCGTAAATCGCCTTGAAGAGCCGGAAACTGTAGACGAACAAGTGCCATTGGATATGCAGAAAGAAAAGCATGAGGACGAAGAAGGATCAACCGCCGATGCGTCACCAAATCTTCACCGCTTAGTTGGAAACCAGTCGAGGAGGTTTGAAGACTTGGAAGACGACATTAGCAATGAAATTTTACCTAACTATCACGCAATGAATGTGCCCATCATCCGCGATAATGAAGATAGTGATAGACAAGAAGAAGAGGAAGACACTGAAGAGCCTGATCAGGAGAATAGCATTCAAGAACGACCCTTGTACCCAGTGGATTACGCTCTATTGGATGTCTCATGCACGTTAACTCGAGAAGCTGTGCCTGATGTTGCTAACGCCATTGTCTCCAAATATGGCAGGTAATGCAATTTTACGCTTTCCTTGCTCAACGAGAAAGTTTGCATTTCACACTTGTTATACAAATGACATGTGCACAAGAGCGAGATCTTGCAAGCTGTTAACCGATTACAGAAGGGGTAATATAGTTTTTCTTTTCTTTTAAAGCTTATTTTATTGAAAGAAAGTTCACAGAACTTCAAGATTTGTACGCCTTCCAAAATGCAAAAAAAAAAAAAAATACTTATAAAAGTAGCACTCGTGCTTTTTACTTTTCTTTTAACATTGGCAAGCGTTAAACAATCATTATGACGTCCCAGTACAAACCGCTTCGCCAAATTAGTACTAAAGATATAAATAAGTAAACTTCAGTAGTTTGGTGCGCAGACGAATTTAGCTTGTAAAAGCGACGAGCGCTCCAAAAGCGGGAACATTTTTTGTCAAACTTACGTCGCTAGCCTTTTCTATGTTAGCTCAAATGTTGCTTGACGTGCAACAATGAATAGTGAAATAGCGTTGTGCTTAAGACTTGTTTGCCTTTCTAACTCGTGTTACAATAGCTGACAACGGAGGAATTTGCTATTAACGCTATACAATTTTAACCTATTTAGTGACAGGCATGATTAAAGTCGCAAGTTTTCTGAAAATGTGCACCAGCAAACATTCCGTTCTGGAGCCTAAACGCTCGCAAAATGGCACACATCCATTCGCACGTCTTCTCGTGTTCTTACTGCAACCAAACCGGAAAAATAAACTTATCTACCAGCTGGGTTTTCTTATATTTTCTTTAATAAAAGGGCCAGATTTATTTGCTTTGTGTGTAACATTAATAAAAGCGACGCCTTGATATTTGACATGTGTTACAGCAAAGAAAGTACCCTATGATGACTTTCTAGGTAAGCAAGCAACAAAATTGAAGGCCTGCATTTCGCATCTTTATTCTATTTTTAAGCGTTTGCTTGCCACTTTTGCTTTGCAAAACGACGATTTTTGGCACTCACCAGAACTTTATTCTTGTACGCTTGAAATGTTGCAGGTCGCGGAGCGCGTCCCTGCCTTATAATCTCTTCATGGAAGTGATTTACGAGTGCAAACCCGGTTTTGAGTTGGCCACAGCGTCCCATGATCGACTTTATTGCTCGCAGAAAAACTGGATTGGCGACACACCTTTCTGCACTCCTATTGGTAAATTCTAAGAATAAACCAACTGATGCCTTTAATCTTGCCTTTGCTTTAAATCAACTTCACAGCTTTACGTCGATTCCCCTAACATAAAAGTAGGCATGAAAGCCATGAAAGTCGTGTCCCAGGTACTTTTAAAGTTGTGTCCCTTTTTTCCAGTAAAATAGAAGGGTTGCGCAGCATAGGTAGTTAAAAGTTTCCACGAGATGTAGTTTATTCCTCGATTAAGGACGTCTTTTATTATAGGTGAACAACAAAGTCCAAATCTTCTTGTTAAGTCTTCGTCTTCTTTGGAGAAATGTGTCCAAGGCGTGGTGCACTTTGCCTTCTATGGACATAAATTGGGTTTAAGGATAAGGAGGATGTTAAAAGGGATATATGTAAAGTAGGCTCCTTAGGAAGAGGAAGGGGCAAAAACATAACACACAAAGCTTCATTAGCTCACTCAGCTAGACACCCCGAGCCTAAAATGCTCCGTAGAGAAAAAACAGTCGAGGACAGAAAAAAAAGAAGCTAAAACTGACAGTCCAAGACAAATGATTGTTTCTTGACAGCTCTATAACAAGGGTACGCTATTGCAACTTTTCTTCGGTCTCACTTTCCTTTAACTTAAGCTGAAAAAAAGTTGAACGCCCAAAGAGATACCGACTTTCCTTGTATATTTTCCTTTGGATTCCCATTAACACCGATAAGCTAATTAATATAGCAAGTGATGTCTTTAAGCTTGATCCCTGAACCTTTTAAACGCGACCTTTTTTCGACTCCGTTTCGCTTCTGGTTCATAGTCTTTTATTTCTTTTACACAGCCTTCGTAGCTTAAAGGGCTTAAAATATAAAAGAAAATAAAACACTTCTTTCGGAAACAAGAAAGGAAAGCTATCTGTCTATGCGCAAAATGTGAAAGCGTCCTTTTCTACTTGCAATAGGCTCTGCGCTGAATTAGCTGGGACCGGGAGAAAATCACAAGTCGAGTTGACAAATTGGATTGTAAATATATATATTTTTTTCATTAGGACTATTATGTCAAATACTTGTAGGGTATGCTAATACGTAACAGTAGGTGATCAGTTGTAATTTGCCTGTCAGAAGTGCAGCTTAATCTGTTTATGAGCCTAATGTAAGACGAGATAGCAACGCTCGTAAGTAGAGGTACAGATATCACAAAAACACATCACTCACGGGGAAAAAAAACGCCGTTATGGTTGGCATTCGAAGGTCGAAAAAGGGTGTTTTGACAAATTTGAAGTTCTGTTATAGACGGTGTGTTTTTTTCCATAAATTTTTTATAGTTTCATGAGCTAAATGCTAATAGCAGACCCAACTATTTGTTTGTTATCGAATAGGTAAGTCGCCATTTTTGAACTGAAACACGTTCTCAATTTTTATCGGCTGGCGTGTGAATATGTAAACCATCGAACTTCGTCTTGATGTTTGTTGCGGGGCCAAAGTCATTTAATTGTTGTAGGGCGACGGTACCAAACGCAGAATCGACCGATTGTCGAAACTGTTTGCAAAACTCGACCGGCGCCATGTTTTGGTCACCATGACGTGTTTTCTCGCATTTGGATTACTCTTTTTCTCTGAAAATGACAGGAAGTTACGTTATATTAGTTCGAACAAGGCGAAGGACAAGTTCTCTTTTAATTTTGATGAGCAAAGGTTTGTACCGTAACGCAATATCCCTTTATATCTTTTTCAAATTAGTTTATTTTAGCCTGTTTGAGTCAAAAATATTTCCGCATCGAATTAAATAGCTAACGTTAGTCATGCGAATCGCGGGTGTGTCGGAGCCACAAAACATTCGGAAATTGGGTATCTTGTGTTGACGACTTCGTTTGCATTAAAATTAACACCTTTTGTTCAATTTAAACTAGACGGCACCAATAATTTAGTTGTCAATTCTGTACCTTTCCGTCGTCTTTTTTCGAGTCCCAATATATGTTGAAATACAACTTTTGCATTAGGTACCTTTAGTAGAAATATTTTAGCTTTGTAGACCCAGCAATAGGCTTTGGCCTACGCTGGTGAGATCAATACGAATCTTACGAGTCTAACAAAAGCACACGATCATATTTTTGCAGGAAGAGGGTTCAATTTCGTCGCAGATTACTACTACCATCTAAAGTAGTTCAGTTAGCCTATTTTGGTTTCAAGCGCCTCTAGCGTAGAGATTTTACCTCATTTGACTCCATCCAAATCCAAGTATGCCTAATCTCACGTAGCCTTGAGAGTAATGGAGCCTGTGATGGGAAATGACAACGATTTAATCTGTTCGACTCTTCTTTATGGAGTACCTTCCATTGCAGTATTATTTGCGTTCTTTTAGACTGATCTTACAAGCAATACTTGCAAATCAGGGGTCGGCAACCTTTCCCTCTTCACGGGCCATTTAAAGCCATATAAGGTGTCTGCGGGCCGCATCAAGGCATATGAGGTGAAAAAGGGGACGGACTAGTCAATTTAAATACTGAATCGGACATTTCTTAACCAATAAATAAAAACAGATATTTCACAAAGAATTCCTTCTGAATAAGGGTTGCACTTGACTTGTAAGTGATTGAAGTTTTGTACGCTCTTTTGCATCCCAAACTTGCTGTATTACGTAAAATATAATTCTTTGTCTAAATCAAACTGCCAGTATGAGGAACTCTACCTCATATTTTCATCTCCTAAAAAAATAAAATGTATGCTCTGTTGAGTAAGGTATGAACTTTTTACTGCTGTTTTATAGTGATAAATTTGTTATACCTATTTTAGCACTGCAAATCGCTTTACTGAAGAAATTTTATTTGTTTAACTTCAGTAAAGACAAATATTAGCGGGGCACAACAACAAGCAAAACGCCCGCTAGACGAGTCAGGTTAATAATAAAACAAAAAGAGTGGGGCATCGGAAATTGTGCCGACTTTCAAAGTGACTTTGAGTTAGTTAGTCTACAAAGTTCTGTATTAAAGGGCTGGTAATGAGACAGCTGTGGAGTTAGTAGTAATGTCATAACTCAGAACTGCGGGCCGCTCATTCAGCAATTCTAGGGTCCTAATAAGGTACGAGATAAAGTCATTAGCATGACCATAGTTTTGGTTCATAAACTTATTGCCCAAGCTCTGAAGCTTGATTACAGGGCTACTAAAACTTTTTTGTGGACCCAGCCCGTCATAAATTCCCTTTCTCCTCTCTTCATATTTTCATGTTTGGATATGGCTGTGGAGCTGTATTTATTTACGACCCTTTAATTCTTTTTTTTTTTTCCAATGCTGGTTCCACTTCGCGTGTGTTCTTTTTGTCTGTGGTTTCCTGTGTTCTAGTATCCACTACTGTGCTTATGGTATGGTATTGTTGACATTTTTCTTTAATTTCTCCTGTCTTCTGTCTTGAAAGGTGATGTCGATGTTGATGTCAAAAGCAACGGAACAGTCCGGAGCAGTGAAGCAAGTTTCGTGTCCAGTTGTGGGCCAGATCGGGGTGATTGCGAGCATGTTTGTCGCCAAAGTGGCGAATTGGACTACGAGTGTGCGTGTTTTCGCGGATTTCGCTTACACTCCGATAAGAAATCTTGCATAGGTAATATACACTTCATTATCATTTACGTCGTGTACAGCGCCAAGAATTGTTTGTATCGTGGAACAGATATTGATGAATGTGCCGTGGAAAATGGAGGATGCGAATTTGGATGTACCAACCGGCCAGGAGGGTTTCAGTGCTCATGTCCTATAGGATTCCGTTTAGCGTCTAATGGAAAGCGTTGTATAGGTACTCGTTTTTTTATTTCAAATCGTTTAATTTAAAATCGTTAAATCGTTTTATTTTTCAAGTATTTTCTTTCTTCGAAGACCTTCGGTTTCCTTTCTTTTACGTTTGTCTATTTTCTTATCCTGTGCGGATTGAAATGTGATATTTTTTCTTATCAAACTTTCAGATCAAAATGAATGTTCTTCGCGAAATGGCCACGGACCATGCCAAGGGACGTGCAGAAACACAGTTGGTAGTTACGTGTGCAGCTGTGAGGATTTACCCGGAACCCGGCTGGGCACAGACAAGCATTCTTGCGAGGATATTGATGAGTGCGCCAATAATGTCCTCGGTTGCTCGCATTCCTGCATTAATTCCATGGGAGCTGCTTTTTGCGCTTGTCCTGAAGGTTACATGCTTGGCGAAGACTGGAAAACTTGCGAAGGTGACACCTCTCCCTTTCACTCTCACGTTTCTTTACTCACCACTTCAAGCAAATTGAGAATTAATTAAAGAGGACAATAAAAACTGGAAATCTTTTCATTGTGAAATTAATGGATTTAGCCATGAGTGTCTCGAATAACAAAAGCTGTATTTGATGTTAAATGCACTCTAATTTGATTGCAGATATCGACGAGTGTGATGTAGGCGAATATGATGAAGGAAAACCATGTGCTAATGCGTGTAAAAACACCATCGGATCCTACTTGTGCATGGACGAAGAGTTCGCTGGTCCGGAATTAGTGACTTGTCCGACTGGTTGGGTTCCCAACTCGGAAGGCTCCTGTCAAGGTATTTTTTTAATGTAACACAGTACTAAACATAAATTGCCCAACACGCAAATTACTTCCATTACGTATTTTGTATAAAAGCTGGAAGAATCTTTAAATATTTGCTCGTAGTTATTTTGTCATTTATCTTTCACTTTTTATATTTTTGTGATGCGTTACGTGTGAAACCTCACCGGTAAACATGAGATCGTAAGAAAACGGTCTGGTAGTTTAAGTACGATCTTCCCAAGTAGGATAGTATTTTTCACGCGTAAAAAGGATTCACAACGGGGAGAAAGTAAACGAGATATAACAGTCTAGCGAGAAGTTTGCTTTCCATGCCCTCGGGATAGAGAAGTCCGCTGAAAAAATTTAGTAAAAGTAAATTAGTAAAAGTATTCAGAACTAACTACGCTGCTCGTTTCTATTAACAGCTATAAGCTAGAATTATGTAAATAATGGCATACATACACATGGCACTTATCCCAAAAAGGAAACAAAGGAAATGTGTTCAACCCAAAACGATCGGTACTTGGGTAGTAATGATTGTTCCTACCTCAGGAGCTGTGTGCCTGTGCCCGTAAAGTAACGCGTCCGAGTATTTCGTTCTCGCGAGTGCTGTGTGCTTTGAATTGAACATGTCATTTGAGTCATATTTTCTACAAATGTTGTGCAAGAAACGTCCAAAAAGCGCCACACGTCCAGCTAAAGCAAGAAATCAATAATTATCGAAGTTACTTTTTTTTTACCTGTTTGCATGCAAACGTATTCTTAGTGAGGAAGAGAAGAAGACCGAACGCACAGAACTATGTAGGAAATAGAGACTATTGTTTCTCCTTGTTGAGAGAAAGGGTCTCGTTCTCCTATACGTACTTTCACTTCATAATACGACATTTATCCTACTCTTCCTAGACGTGGACGAATGTCTGAATAACAATTTCGGTTGCAGTCACGTGTGCCACAACGTCAACGGCTCAGCATATTGCTCTTGTCCTTCGGGTTACGAATTGGGACTGGGCAACAAAACTTGTGTTGGTAAACAAATGGCTTACATTTGAATATATTGGCGCTGTTTAGGCTGCAGTCTTGTAAATTTCGTGTTTAGACGTCAACGAATGCTTCCAGGACAACGGCGGTTGCTCTGATGTCTGCGTCAACGTGGTGGGCAGTGTGCATTGCTCTTGTCCCAGTGGTTTTGCGTTGATGGATGACTGGAAAACATGTAACGATTTAGACGAATGCGCTTTGGAAAACGGCGAGCCTTTATGCAAGTTTAGTTCTTGTCAAAACACGCCGGGCTCTTTTGAATGTAACTGCTGGACTGGGTACATTAAAAATGACCAAGGAGAATGCTCGGGTAACCTAATTGAACTTGTTGACATTCCCCGAAACGGTCAATCTTGTTTACAGTATTTTTTCAAATACATATATATTTTGCTTCTTCTACCTCGTTCTTAAAGATGTTGACGAATGTGCAATTGATGGCCAGTGCATTAACGGCCACTGTCAAAACTATCCCGGTTCGTTTGCGTGTACTTGTTTCGAAGGATATGAATCAAGGAATGACACTTACTGCCAAGGTCGGAGCAAACAAATATCGATGATCTGAAATGAAACATAAGTTTTTTTTAGATATCGATGAATGTATCGACGTTCCTTGTATCAACGGTCGTTGTTCAAATACTCAAGGTAGCTTCGAGTGCAGCTGCGAAGACGGATTTAAGCTAGAGGATCGTCTCGTTTGTACCGGTAAAGCCTTTATTTCGCGTAAAAGCAACGGGATTTCTCTTATGCTAATGAGTTCTTTTATTCCCAGATATCGACGAGTGTGAAAGGAATCCCTGTCGAAACGGCGAGTGCGTCAATGTACCGGGCTCTTATCAGTGTTTGTGTCAAACGGGCTACGAATTAGAAAACGACACTTGCATAGGTAAAAATGGAAACGAAACCTGAATAAGGTTTCTGCCGGGCCTCATTTTACGATACCAGACCATCGCAAACTGAAGCTTTACATTCTTACCTTCCCCGTTCCCCTCGTGGGTTTTTAAGACGGTCTACACTAAGAATTCAGCCTGACACAAGGCAACGGGAGAAAGGCCGAAACAAAAAGTAACCCGGGTGTGTTGTAGCAGATTCCTTTCGGCTGTCTCTTACATCCGGGCACGGCTGTACATAATGGGAAAGTTTTGAATCTAAACTAAAATATCAACACAACCCTTCCATAATCCTTTGGTTTCAAGTATTCGTATTTTTTTTTCATTGGTTTTATAAGTTTGATTGTGAATTTTTAAGTAAATGATTTTTCTCGGCTTGTTTATTTTCCAGACGTAAACGAATGTTTAATGAATCCGTGTTCCAATGGCTCGTGTATCAACACCGAAGGGTCTTTCCGTTGCAAATGTCCTTCGGGCTTCAGTTTAGAGAACAACACATGTTATGGTAATTTACTTTCCCATTTTTTATTTTCATTGTGAATTTAAGAAGTTCTCATTTTTATTACATTTTACGGTTGTTATGGTTCCTTTCACTTTTTCTGACCTGTAGACATAGACGAATGCGTCTTCAGTTCATGTATCAATGGGGATTGTATCAACGTACCCGGAAGCTACCGTTGTGAATGTCATCCGGGTTTCGAAGCGTTGGATAGCAACTGTTATGGTGATTTTTGACAGTCTATTCTATTTAACATAAGAAATCAGACCAAGAAGTCTCGAACTCACTTTTTTTTTTTTTTTTTTTTTTTTTTTTTTTAATGGAACCGTATGCAGATGTGGATGAGTGCTCTTCCAGTCCATGCACTAACGGGATTTGCATCAATACAGAAGGTTCTTTCATCTGTCAGTGTCCTTCGGGCTTCCGCTTGTCTGGTTTGACCTGTTATGACGTGGATGAATGTTTGCGAGACCCGTGCATTCACGGCCATTGCATTAATACGCGCGGATCCTATTATTGTCAATGTCCCCCTGGATTCGCTTTACAAGAAGACTTGCATACATGCCAAGGTGGTAACCCTTCTCTTTCTTTCCTTACTCGCGCTTCCCCAACTTGAACGTCTCCCATGGAAAATTTTTAGATATTAATGAATGCTTAGTGGATAATGGCGGCTGTGAGCATCATTGCATCAACACCGTGGGATCCTTTCATTGCGACTGTCCAACTGGATATGTACCAGATTCAAAGTAAGGATACGAAAGCGGCGTAAATAATCATGTTAAATCTCAGAATGCACAAGAAGATCAATAAAAAAACTACAAATGAACTAACGGATATACTTCTCTGGTAGTAACTGGAAGAAATGCAGAGATATTGACGAATGCGCCATCTTTAACGGCGGCTGCTCCCACATTTGTCGAAATCAACCGGGCGCACATCTGTGTGAATGTCGACTGGGTTTCTTACTTGCAGCAGACCAAAAATCGTGCCTGGGTAATAAGAAATTTTTAAATAAATTGGGTTCTACAAGTGGAAATGTTACGACGTATTCAAACTCAGCTCATTTTACAATCTAACTCATTAACTCGAAAGTTCATTTTGTTATCTTCGACGTGGACACACTTAGGGGGTTTGAGGGTGAAGTCAATCACCTTGACTTGTCAAATTAATTGAAATCAGAATTAATAGGTGTGACAGAAAAATGAGCTTATATTTGAAATGCAAAAGTTTTAGTCACGTGAAACTGAACTCCTCATGCCCTAGCTCTTTTAAACGTGGAATTTCAGTTGAATTCAAATCGTCTCTGTAGTGCTACATCTATTTCTGTTGCTTATTCATGACAAAACAGGTCAACATTTTTGTACGATTTCTCGAAACCTAACAAACCATATTTATTACATTTGTTTTTCACTAACACAGGCTTTCACCATTAACAGTCATTTTTATTTTCAAAATTTGGAATTTTTTCTGCGGTTTTAACGATAATCACGTTAACCACCAGATTTGAGTTTTCACCAATTCGTTTTAACGGAAGTCATTTGAGTAGGATTTGGAGTCTAATGCAACTATGCGAACAAAGCCTTGTCCATGTCAGGTTATGGGAGTCTTGTACCTTTTTTTCGTAGGCGGAGAGTAAGGTTCTTGAGTAAATTACTTAACGTTTACATGATCTTTCCAGAAGTGCCGGCGAAAGTGGTGAATTACTGTCCCGCCTTTGATCCACCTACGGGTGGTTATTTGTATTGTTCCACGCGTCCGGGTCCGCAAGGCTACAAACCGGGTACTGCGTGTCAGTTAAAATGCAAAAAAGGTTATCAGTTCGATAAGCCGAGACATTCCAAGCCGACGCCCTCTACGACAAGCAGCGAGAGTTTGAATAGTCTGAATAAGACTACGGAAAACAAGCAAGATGCTCCAACGGACAACGAAGCCAGTCTCCCTTCCCTTGCAGGGAATACAGGCTGGCGACAAACACGGATATGGAAGGGACATTGGGAGCCCGTTAGTACGAGTACGATTGCTAGTACCAGTACGGTCAGTCCCAAAACGGGTGTGAATTCTGTCCAAGAAGCGTTGAGTCGCGGTTGGTCCACGGGTAATGGACGACACAAGAAAGTTTTGTCTGAGCATAAGAAGCGCGCTGCGACAAGGGCCACACGCAGCGCTAGGCGAGAGGAAGACCTTGTAATAAACAATGAAGCGACTGTTCGAATTCGTGGTCCTGCTAGGAGATGTGGCGAAGATGGTAAATGGAAAGGCAAATTAGGAGCGTGTAAAGGTAAGAGCAAAAAACAGTAAGGAGCGTTATTTTTTTATACGCTTTGGCGTATTAGAGTCAAAAGTCTTAAATTTGCATACGCACTTTTCTTTGGGCTATGCGTAAAGCGGCGACATGTCCGCCGTTGGAAAAACCGCGCAATGGGACAGTGATGCCCTTACAGTGCCAAAACGGGGAAGCGTGGACTAATTTGCATTGTTACTTCACGTGCGATCGAGGCTATCGCGTGGTAGGCAATCCTTTGAGAGTTTGTTCTGATTCGTTCCAATGGACGCCGTTCAGATCGGGCCCGATTTGCGAGAAAGGTAACTTTTTACGTGACTAAAGGCTTTTTTCTTTTGGCTTGAACTCACTCTAGCAATTTTCTTCATATTTTTGTTGAACTTAATCTTTGCGTACTGTTGTTTGTATACAGGCAATAATCTATTTTTGAAAACGTTGTCCTAAAGTTCTTCTGTTCGTGGTGTGACAGTGGAACTTCGTATTACGCGAGTTTATGGAAACCTCTGAATAGGGAAAATTAATGACTATTGAGTACTAATGCTTGTCTATTTTTCGATTAGTACACAAATTTCACTATCAATCAAAATTCGATTTTTTGGTTGAGAACCTATTCTTCTTCTCAAAAATTACGATCAAGAAGAAATATAAATACTTATACGAATAAACGGACATTAAAACTTGTTCTCGTTAGTTAAGTTTGTCCCAGAACTTTATTTGGTTTAAGTCAAATTTAGCATCGGTCTCAGACGATCTTAGACTGTGTTTTCTCGAAATGAAACTAGTTAGCACAATTTTCATAAAAGCATATGAATAAAGCATCCGATCGAGACAAATAGAATACATAATCCGCATAGGTGAATAGAATGGGAAAATCTTTCGGGTGACTTTGAAGCGTTTTCG
The DNA here is from genome assembly GCA_022885665.1 of Triops longicaudatus. Classification (NCBI taxonomy): domain Eukaryota; kingdom Metazoa; phylum Arthropoda; class Branchiopoda; order Notostraca; family Triopsidae; genus Triops; species Triops longicaudatus. Next base: position 837,009 of record JAGQDJ010000045.1, on the reverse strand, counting down.
ATAATTCAAAATACCGTATTTATAACAATTTTTCGTTTAGTAACTTTTTAGTTACTGTGCAAGATAAGCTAAAGGTTTTTAAAGTTAAACTGAGCTTTGAAGCTTAACTTAGTACAGTAAGTCGCAGCAAATGAAATCTGAACTACCTTGTGTAATTTTTATAGATATTTTATCATTTATTGCTAGGGTTGAAATCAAACCAGAGTAACCATTTTAGCTATATGGGTACACAAGGTCTTAGAAACTGTTCAGGTGATTTTGTGAAAAACTACTTGTGTAATCCTAGATTCTTTTCAGTGGCACGTTAAAAAAATAGCCTACTGCTTTTTTAATAGTGTGAAAGAGTTCGGGTCAGGTTTACAAATATGTTCTAACCTTTTTCGACAATATACATATGCATTAGATTCATCTTATGCATTATTCTCATGAAAGATTAGAACAGTTTATTTTTTATCAAATATTTTTTCAAAAAAGAGTTACAGCTACGTACAGAGACTGGGCACACAGTTCTCTAAATGAACAACTCTGTATTGGCAAGATGTATGGAGTTCGCTAATGTATTCCTTAAGCTCTCGTATTTAAGTTAATTTATAAATCTCTAGTTTAACGCGTGAAGTGCTTGCTGTGGTTGTCCTTAGTTTCCTCAATCTTTTTGCCGCGCTTGCTCTATGTGTGCAGAAATAGGTCTGTTGAGAGATCACGAAGAATGGGTTTCAGGGGTTTTCGTGCACGAAATCCAACGTTGCACAACACCAAGTTTCACAATCCAAGTAACGTTCACAGAGGTTTAAATCAGTAATTAAAAAAAAAACAGTTTCTGAATTTTAGTTTTCTAAAGAATTTGTATGCAAATTATATCAACAGGAACGATATCGTTTGAACGGGAAGCGATATGAGAATAAGTTGGTGGATATAATTGTCTTCCAAGAGTCTTTCAGCTTTTCTGTTCAACGTTTTCCTGTGCAATGTGCACAAACCCTTCCGACATTTATCGGAGAAGGGAGGCGGTGCAAGCTTTGTTTCTTTGTGCTTACTGCTTTTTTTGTGTGTATCAGTCACAGTGCGGAACTCAGCAGACAGTGACAATAACAATGTCACTTCGAATTCCCTTCCTGCTGTCTGGGATTGGGAACTGAAGCCTTCTATTGCTTACTCTTCTCTTGCCACCAACGCTTTGCCTTCTTTGCCTTCATCGTCCTCCGCCCAATCTTTCCGCAACTACATTCATTTTTCATATGGTAAGCGTTTATGTGTCCAGAGTTCGATGTACAAGTGAAGAATGCCTCTACATGCTCTTGAACATGTCGCCCTTTCTGTCGCATTACTTCAAAACTTAAAAATTTTTCGTAAACTATTAAAAAATCACAGACTGTGTTTTCGTCCTCTATGAAAAAGACAGAAAGAATCAAAAGAAAAAAATTAATGTTTGAACTGTTTAATTACCATGCCTATATGAAACAGTGTACCCTTGGCCACGTATTGAATGTCCACATGATATGGTAGTCGATTTACCTGTGGGCAAGAAAACAGCTGCTGTATACATTCCTCAACCGGTTACCAACGTAGATTGGACGAAGTAAGTAGTCTCTTCCACCGTCTCGCATGTAGCATCTCTGGTCGTCATTGATCCTACAATTTGGAAAGTTTCCATTCACACGGATACTCTTTCCTCTGTAATATTTAAACTCTTAACATTTCGAATAAATAACAACGCAATAGATGTCGCTACCAGCTTAATAGCTTCCCGAATTCGCCCTACTAGCTTGAAACAGCTCTAATATGCATTCTTGTCTTAAGTTGCTCTAAGAAATCCTAGGTGAGATTCCTTGGCTGCGTTTCCACTGCCATGCTCAGCACGTGTTACTGAGCGAATTGCAACAGATTATCGTACTACTTGTGCTCGGTAACGTGTATTTGGATAACTTATCCCGTATTTAGTTGTTCAGACGTCTTAAGAACGTGCTAACGAGCGACTAAGCACGGTAATCCATTCCACTTCCTTCGATAACACGCGTTTAGATGGCATGGGAGACGCAGCCTTTGACTTTTTTTTACCGAATACAGTTCCGTTGCTTTAAACGGCTCTGATTTGGCCCAAGTAATGTAAGGAGTGAATGGAAATGAATATAAAATAGTTGTAAAAGACTAAGGGGGCAACGAGCGTAGCTCCCGTCAGAATTACCAAAAATGAAAAATAAAAAAATGTGGCCTGTATTGCCGTTAAGATACTACACCGATACCACTTATGTGAGTATGGAGTGAGAATGATAAAGAACGTTCAGAAAGAGTTTGCCAACTGTTTTTTTTTTTTCTTTTTTTTTTCTTTTTCAGTATTTCTTGAATCTTTCTCGAAAGTGAACTTTGAATTTAACTGTCCCGAAATCTTCCGTGAGATATGTATTGAAACTGTCTTTTATAAACGGTCATATAGACATGCAACCACAACTCATTTTTATTGATTTGAACGACTGCTATAAGTATTTACAGGACTAGAAAACAGTTTGCATGAATAATCGTTCCCAACGATGTCTAGCTAAGTTCCTCTAGAAAAAAATCCTCAATCAGTACAGTATTAAAAGTTGTGTTGAATTCTTGATAATTACCATTAATGTTTATTACAAAGTTCTCAGTGACGCTAAATAGACTGTTTGGTCGTTAAAAACGCCGTCGTGAGAAATTTTAAGCGAATTTAACGATTTTTTTAAAACGCAAAGTTAATTGCGAATTTCGGAAAACCTTGTGTATGATCAGTAGCCTTTTATATCTTCATATGTTTCAAAGTATTTTTAATGCTTTAATGGAACAATGGTTCTTTTTCCGAGAATTCATAATGCTTTGCTAACTTACGTGTATAAAATATGGATTGATAAACTACTTTTTGAGGTATCGAATGCAAAATTTGGGGAATGGACCTTTTTTTAGAGTACTCTAGTACTATACGTAGCTGTTTGCGTAGTAATGAAAAAAATTATAGCAAAAGAGTGTTCAAAATGCACCCCAAATGAAGTAAATTTTTGATGATAGGCACGTGGAAGCCGAACCCGCGTGGGCCAAACATTTGCAAGTTGAACTGGGACCTAGTCGAACCGTGGTTTCCTTCCGCGCCCGGAATCCTGCCTCAGACTATACCGCCATTTGTTCCTTCGTGCTTGAAATACGAGGTAATTTTTTTTCATGCATGTTGAAGCAATGTCCGATTTTTTAAGAATTAACTATTTTTTAGACGGTAAATCTAAATTATTTGATCTGTGTTTACAGATAAAGAGGTTCCGTTAGTACGTGACTGCCCACACCACTTACACGTACGACTCAGTCCCGCCGAACCGTACGTCGCTGTTTCTTGGCAAGAGCCCGTTTTCTCAGATAACGTTGGTATTGCTCACATAATCAAGAACAAAGTAAGATGGCAAGTTTTTTCCTTCTTGTAAATGACCCGCTACCAACGAAAATCTTTGGTCTAATTAGGAACCAGGATCACTATTCCCAGTAGGACAACACCCGATTTCTTATGTCGCGTCAGATTTGACGGGAAACAAAGCGCGGTGCGACTTTGTTGTCCACGTAGCACGTAAGTCCGTTCTGCTCTCTATGTTCTTATTTTCCTGTTTGTTTATCTTGTGGTGCATCGAACTGTTTAAAACAATTCAGAAAGTGAATCAACAATGCAAACTAAATATAAGACAATGTGAGGGTAGATATAAAAATATCAAGCACTGAAAAAATAAATATTTGATTATGGTGCGAATTCAGCATACGCCTTCCCTAATTGTTGGGAGTGTTGAAAATTTTCTTACAGAAATTTTGTTTGTGTTCCTTTACTTAGCGGCCTTAGTGCCAGATTCGTTATATCATGGAGAAGCTTGTCCTGTGCTGGAATCCCCGCAGAACGGTCAACTGAGTTGCAAATCGTGGACTTGGGGCAAAATGTGTCGACCGTCGTGCTCACCTTCTCATGTCTTTTTCCGACCGTTACCCTCAGCCGTTTATCTATGTGGGAAGGATAAACGTTGGAAACCAGCAAACATTATTCCAGATTGCTCTCGTAAGACCATTGTTTTCTCCTTTGAGCCAATTATGACTTTCTAGAAAACAAAAATTAACGCCCCAGTCCTGGTTTACTATGAGATGTAACGCTTATTTTTACAGCTTCCAGCATAATCCCCGAATCAGGTTGTCCCGAAGGATGGGAGGAGCGTAGAACTGGTACCAAGCAATGCGGTAAATTTTGAAAATTTGAAAAGGTGACAATCTTGCAACGAATAATGGGAAAATCATCGGAATGTTTAGTGGGTTGCAGTCCAGGATTATACCGGCCAGTGAATTCTACTGTGTGTATTCCATGCCCTATGGGAACGTATCAAGACAGTTTTGCAGGGTAAGAAAAGAAATATTCTTATTTACTGTAATACTAGTACTAAATCAGTTATCAATCGTCAGAAAATGTCGTCGGGTAAGGTACCGTCATAGAGTAACAGCATATTTCAATACGTGACATTGTAAGATGGTTGAAAGTTGAAAATCAGCGTCGTAGTTAATGCTGACCATCCTAATTGTGATAATTTCTGTGGCGGTACCTTCTGACGCCATTTTTCCATAGACAGAACGGGATAGTCAACTGTGGGGTTTAAGTAGGATCCATGTCATGAATTTCTTTTTGCGAAAACTATAGAATAGTCTACTTGTTGCAATTCAGTTATTGCTCTTTAGTATATTTGTCATTAATAATTCTGGTTAGATCGGTTTGTAAGCCGTGTCCGAAGAAAACCACCACGTGTTCATTAGGCGCTCGTCAGTGTACAGACTGCAAAGCGCCCGAAGATTGCAACATAGTCATCCATTCTTCCGTTCTACCCAATGCCAATCATACGTCTTCTTCTCCTTCATCAGTGCCTCAAAGTTTGATGGCCCGAAGGCCACGTACTCGAAAAAGTCGGCCTCGTCTCGAAAAATACTACTCTCAAATGCCTTAAAACCTAATATTAATAATATAAAACTATTTTTATGTCCCCTGTCGACTTCGAATCAATTTTTCTTACCCAATTTGACTGTGTATAAGGACACTTTGAAAGTGATTTGGTCTAATGACGTCACTGTTGTTGATATAGGAAAATGTTGTAATGGAAAGTCGTCGTTCGATGGTGCCTTAATAAAACAGCTTGTCCGAACCGTGCTTGACAGAATGCATTCAAAGGAGTAGCTCTTGATGGACAGACAGACGTTTTCTATTATGAAGAGAATTATCTGTACCCAAAAGACCCATTTCTTTTCTTTCTCGGCCCCCTTTTGCGATGCATTTCGATGGACAGACAGACGATTACCCCGTTGATTACAGGTTCGATATGCACGGGGAAAAGATAGGATTTCGGACAAAATGCATTTCGAAACAAGATCGACAATGTCACTCAGACTTCACTGAAATGAATACAAATAGAACGGATTTGTATGAAATGACATTTGCGACCAAGCTATTTAAAAAGGAAGCTTTTTCGGGAAAGAAATCACTTCTTAGGTGAACATCGAAGAAATATGACGCGGCTGCTGTATTTCTTTTGTGCGTTGAGTTTGCTCGATACATCAGAAGGATACAAGATAAGTAATTCGCTATTGCTTTTTTAAGGTTGGTGTACTTATTCTCACAGATATTTTCACGGTAGTGTGTTTTTATGATTCAATAATGAATGAGATCAAACCTATGTGGATGCGACAATTGAATTATTTTATGGAAGACGTTTTAACACGATACCGGTACTGGGAGTTCGAAAGCGTACAAATTCCCAACCCGAGTATTTCTTTTGCATAGGATTCAGTATAGTAATTCTTACTCTTATTTTGCTAGTCAAGCGTGGTTTGTCAGACACAGACGTTATTGGCGCAGTCATTTTAACGCGATGCCAGAAAGCAAATTCCCTTCGTTCATACGTTGAAAAGCAATCGCATTTACAACATGGGCAAGTCTTGGTCCTAGCAGCAGAGCTGTGTAAAGAGGAAATACAAACGAGTCAGCTTCCGGTGAAGTGGGCTTACGTAATTTTTATCGGCCCTTTTTGGCCTTTAAATAATTTTGTGCGTGTGTGTGTGTGAAAAATAGTACAAAATGGTTGATTACCGTGCAAAGCTGGAAAACTGGCTAGTCTCCGTGGCGCTAGCTGCGCTGAAGAAGCAGTTGGTAGCCTTTAAAAGAGCTTCTGAGCAACTTGATTTGACTGGAAATGAAGTCCAACGAGATTATTGCATTTTAGAGAACGATTACGTAGCTGTCAACCCAGTCCAGTTTGCATTACGGTACCTAACTGGTCGCCATTTAACTCTGGCCACAATAGAGGTACGTATGTGTCATTCAAAGATAAATTTCGTATTACCCGGGCTGGTAAAGCTTTCGGTAACGCCCCTGTCTTTCTCTTTCCAAATCCAAGTTTGCAAAACAAATATATGCGCTCGTCCTTACGATCCCATTACAAAGGAACTACCAGCTGTTGCTAAGGGTAAAATGAATGGGTTATAAGTAGACTCCACTAAGAAGGATGCATAGAATGAATAGAAAATCTGAAGAAATCTTTAATTAGCGTCTGACCCACAGCAGAAAGTTTGTATGTAAACTTTGTACTGCGGTCGGATCTGACCTGATGAATTTCGAGTATACCGAATAGTTTTTCAATTTCTGAGAAAAAAAGAGATTTTGCTGTTTTGAGAAAAGCTTTCAGAGCCACACTAATCCATAATCCTGCACATATTGGTCTATTTTGTACACTCTAGTATCCCCCAGTTCAGAGTTTTATCCACAATGAAAAGGGAAACACCGTTGACTACAAGGGCATTACCTACGACATACTGCGCGCATTGGCAAATTATTACCACTTTAGCTACACATTAATATTACCTCCGGATAATAAACTGGGATCCGTGGAGAATGGTACTTGGAACGGTGCGGTAGGAATGGCGGCTAGAAGGGTAACTAAGAAAGGAACCAAAAGCAGGAAAGGAATCACGTTTTGTTCCTTAGGAAGTTGATTTTGTAGCTGCAAACTTAGCGATGACGTATGCGCGGTATACAGCAGTTGACTACATCCACATGCTAACTCAAACTGTCGTAGTAATTTTGGTCCCACCACCTCGGTTTAAGGATAAGTCATTGGCATCCATTGATCCGTTTCAGTCTACGGTATTACAACTGTTACCACGTACATGTATTTGTAAAACAGTACCGAGGAAAAACTGTATCTACAGGTTTGGGTCATGCTAATTGCGAGTTTATTACTCAGCGCTGTGGCGTTATGGATTTATTCATTGATAGCTTGGCGCTATAAATTGCTATTCATTGAGAAAGACAAGTTGGCACGCCGACCTGTCTTAAGCGAGTTAACTTTGTTCTTCTTTCGCGTGTTGACATGCCAAGGTAAGTACTTATCTAGATGGGGAACAGTGTTTGTTAATGTTAACCTCTCTCATAGCGTCAGATTACCTGAACAAATTAAATGCTACCCGGTTGCTTATTTGTGGCTTTGTGAGCATGGCGATTATACTCATTAACTCATACAACTCTGAGCTGATCTCCTTTATCACAGTACCGAAACTTATCCCAGTGGTGGATTCCATGGAGGACATGGCGCAACGCTACCCTATTTCGTTGATTGTCCAGAGCTTTTCAGCGAGCGAGATGGTTCTTTCCGTAAGTTTCGTCGAACATTTCTTTCTTCAGCGTAATATAATGCGAAAACTATTACCTGATGCTACGCTCTCATTATGCCTAGGGGGCTGAAAGAGGAGTATACAAATCGTTAGGAGACCGGATTCGAAATAAACGTGAACAATTTGTCGACACACAGGAAGAAGGAATTGCCAAAGTATTAACGGGGAAACATGGCTACTTTGGAGTATGAAACAACGAACACGTATCAAAATGAAAGTTACTGTAAATTTTTTTGTAGGGCGAAACTATTTTCCAGTATTACATCGCAAAGGATTACGAGACATATAAGCAGTGTCGCTTTAGCTTAATTTACGACAAGCATGAGCTGTTCAAAATCACTGAATCGTTTCTTATTCCAAAAGGAAGTGCATTGAAAGAAGCGTTAACGATGAAGTAATATTTTCTTGCTTAGTAAGGGATTAATAAGTTAAATTTCACAGGTTTATGACATTGGCCGAGTTTGGCATCGTTAGGCTGTTGCATCGGCGCGGTATCGGTTCAGTTCGTAATATCCCGTGCTTGTCATTCCGGGAAAGTTTGCCTGTAAGTAAAAGCCTGTCCATCATGGACTTATTGAGCGCATTCGTTATTATCGCTGCGGGATACGCGTTTGCTCTCGTGGCGTTCCTCGGTGAGATTCTGTTGACGCGGTGGGACGTAACCGGCACAATATCCTTGTTGTAGATCTTCAGCAATCTTTACTTTCAGTAATACTCCACGTTAGTAGTGCAGATGATGTTTAACAGAGGTAAACAACTAATAGCTTGTTGTAAGAGTTTCTACGTTGCACAGGCAAAAATACAGCTATTTAAAGTTCCACTTAAAATTTTATCGTTCGCCTAAGGTCGCGGATCTCACGTTATGTTATTTCAGAATAAACTTGTTTAACTTTTTTTTAAAAAAATCCTTTTTGCTCGATTTTGTTTTCAAAATTTATCGCAATTTGAAATAAAAGATACGTAATTAAGAGAAGATCTACATTTTTGAAGTGGATATTACTGCTTTTCTATCTTGGATGTCGTGCAGTTTTCAGGAAAAGTGTAAGATATTATTGAACTAGTCGTAGAAAATTTCACTCGTGCCTAAAGATGCTGACGTTCGATTGCTAAGACCGCTGTGTTGGAAAATACTGAAAAATAGAAACAGTGAAAGGTGTGGAACATTTTGCAGAGCGAAAAGAGTAAGATAAAATGAAAGTAAGGTATTCTATATAAGAAATATAATCTGACACAACAACTTTTATTATGTTCTATTGTTCAAGGAAACTTTAAATACAATGGTACCTCGTAAGACAAATCTAATCCGTTCCTGAATGGAGTTCGTTATGAGAAGCATTCTTTGTAAGAGACGCTATTCTGTTGCGAAATTCCGTAACGAACTCCGTTCTACCAAACTATTCAAAACTCACATTTAATTGCTCCTCTTGAACTAGTGTTATAACGAAGTACGGATTTTTAAAAATCACGTCGTTAATTTTTTAATCGCGCCCTTAACTGATGGTCACGAAATCTTATCTTTTCTTCCAGAAGTTTTCGCAAGTAATGCGCTAATGTAACACTGTGACAGTTTAGGCAAGTGATTTTCGTTTCTTTCTGCCACAATACACAGCTAAGAGCAATTCAGCTGTTCTTAATTTTGTTGCAATTTCTCTATTTTCACATCTTCAACTGGAGTGAATACACCAGATGATATTACCAGATATAAGGAGTGTTTTACGTTTGGTATATAATTCTTCCTATTAAAAGAACTTCAATTTTACCAACCGTTTGGTATCAAATGGTAGTAGACATGTTGGTTAGCTGATACATTGCATTCACATTTTTGGGGCATTAGTATGACAGAAAATTTTAATGTGGAATTAAATCACAAGTTGGTTGCACTTCTACTCTTTAGTTGAGTTTGAACTTCAGATAGTATTGACTGTAGTTGATAATATGAACTTTAGATAGTATTGACTGAAAGGCTCGTCTCAGTCAGGACACTACTTAACAATAAAATTCCCAACAAACTACCCTATGCATAACGCCATGGCCGTTGCGCGAGCTGCGTCCCACTTCAAGATCTTTCGAACGCTTTTGACCCGCAGCCCCAAGCTTGTCACATGTGACGTACGGTTAGCATTGGGCAGGTTTGTCTCGGCCATTTTATTGACAATTACTGTACATCTTTATATTACTGACTTACGAATCCATTACTGGACTAACAGCAACAATATAATCTGTCAAACTTACGTATCTCCGAATTCATGGGCCCCAAACTGTGACAACCGTTTTGTGGCTACTTTTCCATACTAAAATTGCACGAATACCATCACTTAAAAGAGTACTTCCGCATTGCTCCCGTATTTGTGGGATCACCTCCTCCAACCACTGCATATCAAATAAATGGACACCAACGCTACTTGCAGTAATATATATATTAACTTTTCTTTTCTGGCGTGCTTGGTAATCTTTTTTCTTTACAATCGAACAAAAAAGTTTTGCACATGGACAGACTTTGAATAAAATGGCAAAAATTACATGAATGACAAAAAACGATTTCACTTTTTTGCTCCCTTTTTACAAATTTTTTGTACTTTTTTTGTTCTTTGTGATAAGGACTTTTTTGAGAAAACCCACTTCACTTTCTGTTTGCATGAAAGGGTAAATGAGTGCTTTGGATGAAAAACCATACATTCTGGCATGCCTTATGAAACAAGGTGGCAGTATGTCCTCTTTGATGACAAGATCCTTGCTTTCGTTTTTTTTAACACCCAACCCATTAGGCAGTCACTTTTTAACTGGGTACAGAGGGTGATAACCTTAAAATCCCACTCACAAACACACAGGACCCAAACGCTCAAAAACTGACACAAACAAGATGGACAACGGTCACTTATCACAAAACGTTACGAGAGTTAATTTCCGCATTTTTTCCTGCCTTAGTCTTCTACGTTCGAACCAAGTTTTTTCCCCTTTTCAACAGTTAACTCTTAAACTCCCTTTCGACCTGAGGGCAACAGCAAATTCATCATCAAGGGGTCACGAAAAACAGGAATAAAGGAAGAACAAATAAAAGCGAGAGTACTCTCAGCTTGGCCATTAGAACAGTGTCTTTATACCCAAGAACTTTTAAAGAATGATGGAGCAACGTAACGAGTGCCAACCTTCTTATTTAAACCCCTATACTTTCCCACCCGAGTTCTGTACAAAATCCCGCCTTGAAAACCCCAACTATACAAAACCATTTTTTACTGGTTGGAAAGACACAAGGATTTTTTTAAGTAACTTTGGAACTTCTGTTAGCACACGTTGTAGGTGAATACTTTGCACAAAAAATAATGCCCACCGTTCTAGAGATGTTGCTTTGAGACATAGTTCGTGGGGTAGGAAAAGCAACAAAAACGAAATGACCAGCTTCGAACTTACTATTTTTATGGGGAAAATTTAAATTCCTTTTTCAACTCAAAAGAGAAATTTTTCTATGTAAAAAATATAACTTTGAATAAACGTGCGCTACCAGTGGTAATTATATATCTCTAACGACTAAAACTCTTTTTAGACGGGAGCGTGTAAGCTTTTTTTGTTGAAGTTGTAAGTTTTGTAGCTTTTTTTGGGGTGTGTTATGAATATGTTGATGCGTGTCTTATGAATTCTTGAAAAGGCAAGAGGGCGAAAGAGAAAACTAAACTAAAAACTTGCAAAGCCTTGCACGCCAAAAAGAAACTTGTTCTTCCACCCATCTCTGCAGCCTCCTAAAAGTGGTTTGACGAATCGGCTTCTGCGTCTGGGAACATAGCGATTCTTTGATTCCGAAGCTGTTTGAAAACCACTTTAAGTGAGGGTTTACATTGGACGAGGCTCTTCTTCAGCACCAAATAAGAAGCGGAAGGTACCAGTACTGTCTAGACATACATCTTCGGGCGCAAGAGGGCAAACATCCCGTTTTGGTGCACCTAAGCGACGCCATCCATTTCCCATTCTGCGAATATCAAAAATACCTTTAGTTACGAAATCTCAAAGACCAGCAAATTTCGCGAACACATTGCCGCGTATGACAAATGGAGTAACAATTCACATCTGGGAGCAACAAACTGTAAAGACTAGCGAAAAGGATGAAAACTTACCCTGCATCTTGCTGAAGACGTTGTCTCCGTGCACGAGCTGCGGGATGTTTCCGGTGTTCTTGAATGGTGGGTAAAACGCAAACCAAACGATCCGTGGGACGTAACTGTTTCAAAGTACGACGAGACAAGCGCCAAGTTAAACGTTGGCGTTGAGCAGGTGCGGCTTGGCCATAGCGTTCATAGTGCGAGAGCAACGAAACCACCCAATCCAGGCACGAATACAAACGACCTTGCTCGATCTAGGAATAGTAACAAAAATGTTGTATGCAAAAATAGTTAACGAAAACGTAATATCAACCAAATTATTTCTTTTTTTACTGTCCACTAGCTCATTCGCATTTTGGCAATGTCATACCAGTTCAAGCGGAATGTTTCACTCAGATAACGACAAATATTATCCGTATTTCTTTATTTTCCTTTCTTTTTACGAGCTCATTGGACAGAAGTCGAAAAAACATAACAAAAATGCTTACCCTGCATACAGATTGCAACTGGGCCATAAAACTGGCCCAGGAGGCTTGGGTGTCGTTGGCTCCGGGTGAGAGGGAGCGCAGTTCGTTCCACATGAGAGCCAACGCCAACTCCGCTGGGCGGAAATTGCTGTACGAGGCGTCACAGGCCAAAGTTTCCATTTTGTAGGACATGGTGAGCAAAGACAAGTCGCTGCTTTGCAGGCTAGCGGGACCAAAGGTATCTACTTCCATCGCTTCTCCATCTTCCACACAACGGGGTAGCGACCCCGCAGGGGTTAAAGATGAAGCAGAAGGGGAAGCCACGGCAGTATTGACCCAGAGGGCGTGGAAGAGACGGAGGAAAGTGAAAGACGTAGTGGGAGTGGTTTGGGGAAAAGTGCCCAGCTTGGCTTCTACGATGGCTTCCATACGCGTTACGTCGCCGGCAGTGCATTTACATTGCGAGATCGTGACCAAATCCTGGGGCTCAGGCACGCCCACCAACAACTCACCCCCCCTCGCCTGCGCCCCGCCCCCTAGCTGCTCTGCCCAACGTACGGCTGCAAGATGAAAAGCGCTGATCGCAATACAAGACAAATGCTTCGGACGAGCCTAAATACAGGACAAATAACATTTTTAAAGTTCAACTCAGTCACTGTATTAAACCAATTAAATCACACTACGCTTAAAAAAAAAAAGAAAAAAAAGTAACCAGATAAATATTAAAATTGCTACACAATGACTCGAAAGTACTCTAGTAGATGATACATTTTTAGCACATGCATTTTTAGTACACATCTTACCTTCATACGCGTCAAAAAGCGGTCCATAATATTGATGCCGGCCAGAAAGACGGACGAGGGTAAATCGTACCAAACTTTAAGGCAACGCAACACATGGGCAGCTCCATCACGCATCGAAGTGCTAATCTCTCCACTGTCCTGCTAAAAGCGATAAGTAACACAATCAAGTTCATGTTCTAAGTCTTTCTCTGTAGGAATCCATTAACTTACAGAGGTGTTGCTGCTACCAGGTGAGAGCTGCAGATGCGGTTGATACTTGGACTCTAAGGCCAAGGCTTCTTCCAAGTCTCGCAACAAAGCGGACACAGACATCGCTTCGGTCCCAGCTTCCAACTTCATCCTATCAAGGGAGGGTCGCGAAGGACCACAACCCTTCGCACTCGAACCTGACCCTTCTCCAATTTCCAAACGCATTTTTCTTACTTTCCAAGAAGAGAAAATCGTCCGAAGAGAAGCTTGCTTGCGCCAACCACTGTAACCGAGCGAAGGACCACACAGCTAGGGGGCTAAAAACGAGAAAATGAAGATTAAAGCAAGTCGTTTAGTATTTTGTTTTATTCATAACAAATATTATTAGCTGAGGGGAATCAGGTGAATTTACTAGAATCTTTCCAGAGTTCATTGAAAAAGGAAGCTATGATGACGTAAGCAAGATAATGGAGGGTGCAAATGATACAAGGATGATGCAAAATTGATCTTACCTTTGAGCTTGTGGGGTGGGTATTGATTTTGCCTCTACTTCATGCTGTTTAGCAACCAGACGAGGGTCTGGATATGAATTGGTTTAGTTGCGAATGTCAACGAACACACCAAACGCTATCTTCTAGATCTCTCTGGAGCGACGGTCCTCTTTGAATTAAGATGAAAAGAGAGGAAAAGAGCGAAAAGGAGACTTCACGGTGGGTTTTCTGTAAAATAAGACGAGTTCAGTCTCGACGTAACACGAAATACTTCACAATTCAGGGAAGGTTGTTTAAACTTAGGACACTTGTCACCAAATGAAGCGAAATCGATAGAGAACAAAGACCAGCGTACCTCTATATAACACAAACGCTACGTAACTAAATAACGTAGTGGCCTAATCAAGTCTAGGCTCGTAACTATATTCTCGGTGCCCCTAGAATCTTCGCTTTAAAAAGGAACTTAAAACGGGCAACTCTCCAACAAGCTAACACCCTTACTTTAGCTTTGCTTGTCTCAACTTGCCTGGGCATGTAAATCTACGTCGAACGTCTGACGTCACGTAGACCTAAACACAAAGGTCCCCTTAAACGGGCTAACGGATAAAAAAGGGGGAGGGGAACATAAGAGAGCCAGAACACTCTAGAACTTGGATTAAACTCGCCTAATTTTAACACTTTCTTCATACATCACTTGCTAAAAGTTACACTTTCCAATCAATTTTTTAACAACAAACAAATATTAAAAATAAAAATCCAAATATCAAAGGCTTCACTCACCTTGAGCTGTACGAATGTGCAAGTAGGCGAAGGAACTGCGCTCTTCTTATGCCTTCCGTTGCTCCACTGATCAAGCCAAGCTAGTGTGACGTCACGCGGCCTCGTCATGTCAACAAAGAGTGGCGCCCTACACCCTTAAACAGTCCCTTCCCTATTCTCTACAAATACTTCCTAAGGCTTTAGCCTTTCACCCAGTAAAGAAACAAGCTTATGTAAAATGCTAATAGTAATTAACTGCGGTCTCAAAAATGTTTCAGCTTATTTTTTAATATAATCAACAATGTATTCTGGAGCCTGCGCAAGGCAACGCCCTCCTAACGTAAAAGGCGTCGACCTCCTTTGTTCGGTTGCATCGGGTTTCTCACGTAGTACGTGCCCCGTTTCAGGTACAGTACAGTTGCCTTCTGTCGACGAGCCTTTTCCAACATCAGGGGTGAAATTTACCCCTATGCTAAGGACAGGGCGCGTGACAGGCCAGTTCGCTCTTGGGTCAAGGAAGCTGAAAGGCGTCAGCGCTAACAAATCCCGCTATGCACCGTTCTCTTTGCTAAATCGAACGGCCTTCCCTTGACCTGGTTTCTCCGTACTTGTACAAGAACGCGGTACTATATGACGCGGAGGACTTGAGGGATATGGATAATTGGGGGGAAAACCGATGGGAAACGGTCTACTCTTCGGAAAGAACAGATGTGAAGATATTTCCAATACTTCCGGTATTCTGACATGGGAGTGAAAACTCTATGAAAGTATATAGTAAGATCATAAGAGAGGAATTAAAAATTCACTTTCCTTTGTTACCGAGTTCGATCTACGCTCCAGCGACTTACCCAGGAAACAACACCAGTTTCCACAACAGTACACGAAAAGCTCGTGGCAAGGTTACTACGTCCCTCAGATCCTAAAAATTACGCCTTAAAGAAGAAACAGGATTTCTAAAAAAGTGAAACGTTTATTGTTCTGGGTTAAGGTAGCAATCACAGCGTACGACCCAAACCGTTCGATTGCGATGTACTAAGATAAAGACTAGCCTTACATGTCTAGCTTATTGAGAGAGTAAGAGTACATTGACGTAGACACAAAACTTCAAAAATATAGGAAAACGCTGACAAATGTTCAAAGGGTCAGTTCGTAGCTTCCAACAATGCCTTCGCGCCGCCTCCAAATTCCAGTGTCAGCACTTCTTCCAGGGTCTCTTTAACCACTGAGTAACGCCTGACAAAAAAAAACATATGAATAAATATATAAATGTAATAATACAATCGAAAATAGGTTAAGTAAACATTTAAATAGCGCTTCAATAACTTGTAAATTTTACAAAGCGAATAAGCAGACGAATATATTTTGAAAATCTTTTTGACGGATTCTACGACCATAATACTGCATACTGGTGAAGTCTGCAATTTGTAAAGATTTACAACAATTCAGCAGTAGTATAATAACGTGAACATAGACAATACCAAAATGTCCAATAAAATTGCATGTTGAACCACCCCACCCCTGAACCGAAATCCTGGCTATGGGCCTGTTAACGACACTCGTATTTGCATTATAATCGACAGGACGAAAACCGAAAACCATGCCGTACTTAAGCACGCAATAACTCAATATAAACAAGAGCTCAGTAGGGCACTTTCTGTCAAATGTCAGAACTTGAGACTCACCGCCATACTAACCCTAGCGTCACTGATTAAGCCTCGCCAAAGACATGTATAAAAATGGCGGCAAAGGACAACAGTCAGAAGGAACTAAATCAATTGTTACATTTTTCACTTTTCTAATTTTCACTCCTAACACGAATTAAACTATTATCCGAGCGTACTGTACAACCGCTAGATGCAGACGAATGTCTGCTATCTTTTTAAACCACTGCAGAATTGTAAAACGTGGGATAAAGAGTTCAAACTAGATGTTTTTCACTTGTTGCAACAGGATACTTTTTGGACGAAAAGTAACATCATTTCTAACGTTTATTTCCGCCTTACGAAACTTCAACCCATCTGATTTTTAATTCTGCATTAGACATAGTAATGCGAATTTGCAGTTACAATCCCAGTCACTACTGGAACATTCTAGGTTCATTGGTACTTTTCGGTTAGCTTATGCCCCCTCTCCTCGATTTGCTTGTTTCCCAAGCACTCGCAGAGCTTTAAAGCTGCTATAAACTTAAAGAAAAATCCTTTTCATAATCTTCGCCTAACCTGACTTAACTAACCTAACCTAATGAAATGTAACACAACTGGGGTACTTTTCTGTTATCACCCCCCAAGATTACTATTAGCCTACAGGTTGGCTTACTGGCTGGCGTATGATGGTAGAGGAGCTGCGAAGACTTGTTGCATGACATCAGACGGAACACCCTAGTGCGGCTTTTCAAAAAGGAATAGAGCGACTTTTTGTCGCTTACGCAGGTTCAGCGCTGCTTATGGAGAGGTAATATGTATTAGTTCACATTTTTCAGTAAGACGTTTTAGGGATGATTTTTTGCCGAATCATATATTTTTCGATGCCTTTGCAATTCCCTTCTTTTACCTGTATACGTGTATATTCACCCTTTCTCCTTCCAGCGTTATCCTCACTTTGCAAAAAAGTTCTCTGTTGTTTTAACATTCAATTATATACACTTTTTATAGTTTTCTTTGATAAAGACAATACACGAAATCGTTTGTGGTATTCAAAGGACAAAATACAAGTAGCTGAAATCATTTTGTAATACAAACACTGACAGTAACAGTAGCCAAATTTCTTTGATAAAAAAGCATCAGCTTTGATTTACCTTGCCAATTACTGCTTTTTGACTTAATTAGTAAGTGCTGTTCATTCACGCGTATGCAACAGCAATGATAAGTATAAGAGCACGCCAGATATTATAAACCCCAGTTTAAGAGGAAGAATCTACACGTAAACAACACCTCGAGATGCGTTGTAAGACTAATTAGGGACAATTCTTTCCGTTTAAAATAACAATTTGTAAGCTTTCACAGCACACGAGTGGTCCGCTCAATCACAAGAAGCTCTGTTTTCATAACCAGCTCCATGCCTTCGGCACTGCACGCTGATTGGCTTATTGCCTGTCGTGTTCCCCGAGAAGTAGTGCCCTGGCAAATTCAAACGCTAAGTTCCCTAGTAAGCCAGCCTGAATATAGTAAGCTTGATCCCCTCAATTTTCTCGTTTCACAAGCTCTTCCTGTGGGTAAAAACTTCACTAAACTTAGTAAGTAAACACTCCTGAACACAATTTGGGCCTAACTTAACCTAACCAGACTAAACTAACCTAAATAAACCCAACCAAACTGGCCTATATTTTTCATTGATTACCTTTTGGTTTGTATAGGCGCGGGGGGATTAAAAGCCTTAAAAATTTGTTACAATGAGTTAAATTTGTTTATATTTTTGGTTAGGTTAGAAAACTATGATTCGAAGGGGGTGGGGTATAACAGAAAAGTAACCACAACTGACCTATAACTTGCATTAATTTCCTGTGAATTGCATAGGCGCGAGGATGTTACATGCGTTCAGCCCCGTACCGTGACACCTTTTGAAGGGGGGGGGGGCAGACTCTTATTAAGGAGGCCAGTAATTCTCGTGTAGTAAATGAATACTTTTTTTAAATATCCATTTCCGTATCCATTTTCTTACTTGGGGGGGCCAGACTTGCGTTTGGGGGGGGGCCGGGCCCTCTTGGGCCCCCCCGACGGTACGGGCCTGCATGCGTTAACGTGTGTAAAAATAAGTTAAATTAGGTTAGGTTAGGATGGAAAACGAGGGGGTTATGACCAGAAAGTACCGGTCCATTTCTGTCAATACCATAAGTATTTTATTAAGTTTCTAAATAAGCCTCTGAATTTTAAATAGAAAAATGTAACGGGTGTAGCGACATTTTCAAAACGCTACAAGGTTACCATGTAAAAGTGCTTCAAATGTAAATATGTATAGTACAGCAAGCGAGCTACAATTCAACGTCTTTTGGGAAAGATAAATTCAAAGCTGGTTTATGTTTAAGCTTCGTCGTTGGAAGCGCACGAACAATAAATTTTAGCTTTAGTTCTTGAAATATTTGGAATCAGTACGTATGGTCGAAAGTTTTACGGAAGTTGCACTACATTTCATATTAGCGCTTAAAAACGCAAATCCTAGGGGTGAAGGACAGTGGCAAAAATTAATCTCAATGCGCACGCTTGATTTTAAACTACTTGCATAACGAGTTCGTGGTTCAAACCAGATCACAAATTTAAAAGCACGTATGAATTTCAGGCGCGAGGTATAAGGATATTCACAAAATATTTACGTTACTGCGAAACAACTAAGTTAAAACTCTTTCGATAAGGAAAACTGTTGCAAAACGAAATAATGCACATGAGGACTGATTTTTGAACGTGTTTTCTTAGCAAAAAATGGCGACATTTGGAGGATTCGCTCATAACCCATAAATTATTTTGAGGTTTGGAACCTTGCAAACTAGTACCAAAGATATCAGTTTGTCAATCCTATAAAAGACGCTCAAATCGATCTCGTATCTAGAAACTTCAAACAGATTCCGTAAGACTGCTGCCTGACGTTTTATTTGTAATTGATTATTTCTTTTAAAAATTAGGAGATTACGGAGATATAAAACTTCAAGATCATCTACAATGCAAATTATAAAATTACAGCTACGGTTTATCCTCAATATGTGTTTCGTCTTTTCTGTCTCTCACCTTGTAGGTGTGAAATGACGGGAAAAAGTTTCAGCGGGACTCGATCATGGCGAAACTAATCCAAACAAACGGTACAAATCAAAGCAGTATCTAGGGGCCGTTAGGGAATTTTCCCTCCACTGAAAATTCTGGCTTTTCTAATAGTTAACGCAGGAAAGCCTCGAAAGTAAAAAAAAAAAAAAAAAAAAAAAAAAAAAAATGAACATACGAAAAATCCCCTCCGAAACCTCAACTTCCCTCTTCTCCTTCGTAACCAAAATCCTGGTTACGGCGTTGGCCCTAACCGACCATTTTCAAAGAATATTTTAAAGAACCAGAATTCCAATGTTTATGAGGAACTTTAACGTAATTCCATAATTATTACACCATTTTCTGGTTTTATCCATACAATAGATTAGAAAATTCATGACATTGCTTACGTCATCGATTCAACTGAAATCCTTACCCGAGATCTTTCTTGGTAAGATTGTGATTAATATCATGCTCCTACTACTGGCAACATATGATGCAACGAAGTCGCAAGTGATAAAAATCCGGATTTACCCATTTGTTGTCTTCAGAACGTTAAATTCCTTCAATTGATCAATTATTTTGCGAGCTTTTGAAGTATCACATCCCAAATAAGTTTGCAATCTTTTCAAAGAGATTCGTGTTTCGTATAAACAGAAAGTCAAAGCGCGTCGAAAAACACAAATCATTTCAATGCTCTATAAGTTCAGAAAAAAATAATCATTCTACATAACTGATTACACAGTTCTAGTTACCTCCGGAGTGTGAAATTCACTCTTTAGTTCTACATCAGTGCACAGGTCATCGTGCTCTTTGGCGCAATCAACGCATACGTGTTTTTCAGGGGCGACATCTTGACTCATCACGCGGAAACATATCTGAAAAAAAGAGGACCCAATATGTCTCGTATCGATCATTTAAGCTTGGGCATGGAGTTAAAAAGCAAATGACAATGTTTACGCCATGTTGCCAAGTTTGACAGTAAACGCAGGCAATCATGAGTCCATCTTCATCAGAATCCCTGCAAGGGCAACGGACAGGGTAGGACTCCTTGTCTTTGTCACTTTCTTGAGAAACGTTATTCGTCGGTGTGACGTTGGCATTTCGTACTGCTTGATTCACTTGTTGCTGACTATCGAAATTAAATAAAGACTCCGATTCCCCGGCCAAGATAGACCCATTTGACGGTGGCACTATCTCCACAGGTAGTTCTTCAGCGCGGCCGGAACCATCGCCTTCTTCCAGACGCGGTCTCTTCGCTTCCGGGCGCTGGTAAGCTCCCCTCAGGGAAGGGGGGCACGGTCCAAAGTGAGGAAGTGAATAGTTCCGTGGAGCTACGAGAACAAAGGTCGTATGTGGTCAATGAGAGAATACTCCATATTGTGCACAATTACTGTTCTCGTAAAAGAAGATGTGAAAGGTCATGAAGTACTCCTTGGTCGCATCACGGGATTTGTGGAAACTTAGGGACTGGATTTTAGTTAACAGCTGAATTACTCGATCCTTTCGATTCACAATCTCTGACTCGAATGTCAAATCCAGACTAAATAATAATTTAGTTTGGATGTAGAAATTTCTACTGAGGTTAAAGGAAGTATTACTCGGTATGCTGTTGTGGCAGTCGGCAAACTGCGCTAGGATTCTTGTAGTAGACCGTAACGGAGTATGCTTCCAAGGCTTCCGCAGGTGATCCACACTCATTCAATACGAAAACCATTGATCGTAGCTGAAGAAAAGCAATGAGTTAAAAATAAAGGCAAAAGGGGGAAATATATACGTATTCATCGTCCACGGCTTGCATAATGCTACCCAAAGCACTGCAGAATTTTAGCACGTTCTCAAGACCGCACTGGGGATCAACGACTTCTACCAACGAATTATAAAATGACTTTGTGGTATAAGCATTTTTAGGGAACAGTCTTCTTCTGAATGTTATCTGCGACACCGTTAAGTAAAGAAGTTCGTTTAAGAATACGCGGGGAGGGTTGTCTTCATTTCCGAAGTTTTCCAATAACCCTGCAGCTACCTACGCAATTCATTTGCATGTAAAATATGACCCCTTAACTACAGAAACTTTTTACTTGGTTTGAAGACATGGTCTGCCTGGAATGACATATCCTTACTGAAGACCATAAAATAGTATGGGAAATTGAACGATTAGCAAATTTTTAAGTTGAGATTTCCCTTTTCGAAGCTAAGACGGAATCACCTGATGGCATAGAAATGGCGTCGGACGCTTAAGTCGGGGAGCTAATGGTGTAAGAATACGTTTGAATCCAAATCTGCTGCTGTGGCTGCTTCTGTAAGCGCGCGAGGTACAATAAGCGTCTCCCAAGTTGCCGCATGTAGTGCTGTATAGCATTGTCATTGCTCAAAGCGGGATTTTTGAATAAGATGTTTCGTGAGTTGTCGAAGAGTGAAACAAATAAAACAATGAGACAAACAGCAATATACCGGTCGAATAGCAAACCATCAAACCTTTTACTTCACAGTATCATTTCTACGTGGTTTTCTCAAAATAAACACAAGACAATTCTATCAAAACAAACTTCCTTACTACCAGGGCCGTATCCAGGATTTTGGTTGTGTGTGTGTGTGTGGGGGGGGGGGGGGGGAAGAGGTTACCGTATGATTTTTTTTTAATATATATTTGGCGTTCCCTCATCTTCCCCATTATAAAGTCAACATTTCGGGGATCAATCTCCACTAACCCCCTAAATACGGCAGTGTTGTGCGTCGTTTCTCTTTGTTCCCCTGAAGGCGAACAGTTTTCAGTTGCCTATTTTTTTTTTTGATTTTAGTAAAAATCACGTATCTCAAATATAGTGCTGTTTAAGTTGAAGGACTTGGAACCTTAAAAAAATCGTGTTACGCTGAGTTTTGTCCTGTCAGGTTTTGCCTTTCTTTAAGCACAGGACACTTTTAAAAATGTTCACATTTTTTACTCATTGTTCCTTCACCGTCATCAGCGCTAAACTAAGCACTATACTGTCATCAAGAAATGTCCAAAGGGAAAAAAATCTGAAAGTCGAAGGAGGTTGTGAAAGTCATGAAACACAAGCAGGTTTTAATTTTTCAAGGAAATTTTCGGCTCCAACTTTCAGGAACAAGTGTCTGTCTAGGATTTCAGCTTATCTGAAGCCACTTGTCACTGCAAAATACCCATCTTGGGTACATTTTTTTCAACTGAAGCGAATATTCGAGTTAGACGAATCGCCTTAACCAAACTTCGTTCGCACTGTGTTAAACGGGACCGTAAGTTTTCGTTCGAGTAAATTGAGTTTACGCATTATCCGAGTTCGATTGAAGTGAACACCACTATACGAGTGAATACAAAACTTACACGTATTCTTGATAATGTTACCACCAAAGCGCCACGTTAAAACGTTCGGAACAACAATGTATGGGGCTGTCAAAAGGCGGAACTGTGAATTTTCTTTCCGTATTTCTTGCTATATCTTGTCAATTGCTGTTTCTTTGCCGCTCATGTATGCAAAAGGTTGCAACGCTTCAATTTTGTATTAATATAAACAGAAAAGGCATTTCTTTCAATTCAATACGAAAATATATGAACAGGTTACATGTTCTTTTGGTAAGCTAATTTGCAAATTTCTTTGTTGTCATTTTGGCTTTCGCACAACGAGTGAAGTAAAAAAGCGAAAGAATAACGCAGAGAAGTTAATAAAAATAATTATTCTTATTACATAGGAACTGGTCCCAAACGTTCAACTTTAACGATACTGCCCAGGATATCCTCCCAGGTCGCGTAAGAGAACCGCTGAAAAGGCACGTAAGCCCCTTCAGCTAAGTTGGGCCTTAGCATCAGCCATCTTTCCGTAAAACATGGTGCAAAGGCGGAAAGTAAACTCGCTACCGCGGCTAGCAGCAATACGCCCGTCAGGCTCCATCTGCACAACAGTGCTGCTTGTCGCAAACGCGAAGGCCGCCCAGTTCCACCGACAAAATGTCGTCGGATCCAGCGCTCCACCGTAGACGTTTTTGGCTGCTCGACGGGACTAGCCAAAACTGTCTTTCCTTTTCTCTCTTTGCTGGTCATTTGACAAGTATTCAGCCAACGTTGCAAACGTGTGTTCAAAGACAGCTTCCGGCTCTCCCCCACTTTGCTCCCTCGTTGCTCCTCCTTCAGAACGCTTCTTCCCTCAGAGCCTTCCTCTCTCGATTGATCCACGGACGAGTTGTCACTGACTGTCCTCGATTGTCCCCTTTCACCCCCAGTAGAGGACGTTTCGCCTTTATTATTGTTACTAACTCCACTCTCTTCTTCGGTATCTGGAAATGCGAAAACTTGTCTCTCCCTCTCTTCTTCCGCCGACTCAACGATCTTCTCCATTTCACTTTTCTTGGACTGGAACTGAGCTTCCTCCGATGGATTTTTAAGAGGCACATTGAACGAAAGATGTCTTGTTGATGAGAGATTCACAGCTTTGGGGCGGCCATCCTTCGTACGAGGAAAAAAAAAAATAATTGAAATTCGACAAAGAAACTACAAAGAACGTCAGCATAGATGTTCAGGCAAATCTTCCTGCGCTTACTTTGGATTCTGCTGACGATCCTTTCGCTGAAAGCGTTGGTGAGCCTAAGCTGGTGCGTCTCCGAACGATCTAGACATGAATCATGCATTTAATCTATACTGCAGAGCAGCTTGAAAGTTTTGAGCTTACTTCTGAAAGAGAGAGGCTACGAATTCGAGTACTTGGGGACGGCGAGTCTAATGCAGGTAGATCTGGCAGACCGGAAACTTGCTCATCTGAACATTCCTCGAAGAAAAGCTTGACTTCTTCCAGTTCTTTCGTGTCCTTTTCCCAACGTCGCTTAAGGTTATCAACGTGCATAAGCATTAAATCCACCGCCCGTGATAAGCGCCATTCCTGCTGCACAGCTCCAAGCACCTGTCAACGGCAAGAAGTTACAGAGTTCATTAGGAGCTAGTAATTTGGGTTTGTGACAAGACAGACAAAAAGGGCAAAATGTACTTCAGCTACTGAGGAAATTTTCCTCATCAGCAATCTTAACAGAGCAATTTGTTTCTCGAGGCTTTCAAGTAACTTTGCAGACTCCTTTGTGGTAAGGGACGCGCACAAAGACTGTAATACACAAAGGAGAAAGTTATTACTAAGAATAGATGTTAATTTTACGATATAACCAAGACAAAAAATGGCAAGAAAACCAAGCAAGTCGTCCAACTTTTTCTGTTTTCTACTTTTCAAGACGTAAGAGACCATTTTTAGGGGTACAGTACGTGCAGATCTTTTCTTACGCATCGTGACTGGTACTGTCGTTTTCTGCCTTACGGACCTTAAGTGAGAGAAAACTGATAGTGTAAAATTCTTAAACATGTTTTGTCTCTCGAGTAAAAAACTGCAGTATTGACGCGAGAAAGGACAAAACGTTAATTCATATACAATGCTCATTATCAAGAAGATAACTCAACTGATCGCGGATGACTAACAAGATTAAAAAAAAACGAAAAGATTTGCTAGTTTTGATAAATATTTCTCGGTTACCAGAAAACGTTTACGGATCTACTATTCTCGGATTAAATTACTGTTTGATTGTTGTCCACACTAAGAGGACTATTATAGTTTTCCATAATCTTAATAACGAACATCTTCTATGTTAAGTTAAAGATTAATATTGAGACGTTTTGCCACTGTTGCTCACGACAACCCATCTTTATATCGCTCATTTTCCCCCATTATTGTAATCGCGAACAATTTCGCTGTTGCCAGTGACTACAGCAAACATTTCACTATTAACTACAATGATAGTTCTATGCATGTGTGCCGACTACTTCTATCTTTATGTTATGTCTATTCCTCAGTACGATCAATTTTCGGCGTTCTACTGTTTCCTACCGTGTAAACGAAACCATTTATAACTAAAAAGAAAACGAGAATTTATTACAAACAACACAATAATAAATTCAAAGTTTTACTTCTCATTCTAGCTATGTTTTAGATTGACCAGTATCCCGTCTATACTGTTGTTCAATTAACTGTTACCTCCAAAAACGCATTTTCTTACAGACTTTGTTGTTATCCAGCTTTATTGTAATTATTTTTTGGTGCATTCCATCATCCTCGGCGATTTAACGGATACTTTCCTTACTCCCCTGTGCTAAACGAGAAATCAGTGGTTTGTTTGCTTCAGCTAACGAAATACGATACTCATAAATTCAAATCGGAGAAGACGCGAAACTTCTTTGCAATGCAGATTTCGACTGGTTTCTCCCTCTAAACTTACGAAAGTAAATTCAAAATCTTTAAAAAGCAGTTTCCATATGGTGAAATTTCCATTTCCCAACAGCCTTCCCCTTGCTTGGTTTGCTTTCTTTGGCTTAAGTATTTAGTTTATAGTTCAAAATGGGCGATAAAGCATTGACATGTGTCTCACCCGAACTGTGCTTTGAAACGCGTCCATTTCGTCGCTTAAGTTCTCTTCGGTTACATCCCGTTTCCGTAAAAGGATCTCCAATCGGTGTTGCAAGGTCACGTGGTCCGTGCGCAAGGAAAGTGACAGCAAATTAAACTTGCTCTGCAGGGGTACGAGACACAACAAAATCAAAATTACTTCTCTTTTTTCCACTGCTCTTTCAGTTTAATAGCCAATTAAAATCTTTATCAGCAGTCGCTCTTTGCGGCTTTTCTGTTTCGTAACGAACGACAAATGAATTACCTCGATATCTTCCTCGGTCCAGCTCTCAGGTCTGTGGTTGAAAAACACGGACGACATGGGAAATATCGAAAAGAAAAAAATATTTAAATAATGAAATTCGTGAACAAGTATACAAAGCAAAGCTCAAGTGAAATGAATAAAACAGAAAAATACTTAACCACTCTGAAGCAACGCCTCAATTTCTCTACAGAAATTATATACTGTTACGGCCAGGAATAAAACGATAACTTACTGCCAAGGACTCTGCGTATGGACGTCAGCCTTGATTAACAGACTGTCTGTGCAATTAGGAAAAGGTTGCGTGATATTCCAAGAGGAGGTAGTGGAAATTTGGTCATCTTGGACTGCATCTACATTGTCCTGACTGCTGCGGCTGCTGTTGATCATCATCTTCTCTTGGCCTAGGGGCGACAGGGACTCATAAAAACACGACAGAGGCCCATTTGGTTCTTCCGACGCTGTCTTTTTCCTCGTGCGTCGCCTGCGCAGCTCGGGCGAAGCTTCCAAGTTCAAATAATCCAAGGAATCCAAACATTCCACGGACGGTGAAGAACACGCCATCACGGGACCCTTCAGGGAACAGGATACAGTGCAAAAGTAGAACTTACGTAACCACGAAAATCAACGAAAAATCTCGTAAGAAAGTAGGTCAGACGCCCATCTCGAATCAATTGGGCATAATCACCCTGTTATGGTACCAGAGAAAAAGGGACTGTACCACCACACTGCCCCTTCGCAGAACTGAACTTGGAAAAGCTGTCAGCTTTAACTACCGTGGCACGCTAATATTTACTTGCCTCGCTTAATGGATCTGACCGGTTTTCTTACTCGACCGTAACTTTAAAATCGGCTTTTAAAACCTTTAAATGTACTAAAGCGAACCACTTTCCCCTCATTTCATTACGTAGAACTGGTCATATTTTAAAGATTCTTTTTTTCACCTTATAAGATACCAACAGAAACAAAACTCTTTCCCCTTCGGAAAGACAAGATAATTCGAAATAAGGAAGTTAAGATTAAAACTACAAGTGCACCACCGCGAGTTTAAGGAATTCGCGGTAGAAGAAACCAGCACACTATTATCAGATATTAAACGTGTTCGCCTTACATGAGCACATATGCAAATACTACGAGCTTTTTAACAGGTTTTGACAAGGTAAAATGACTCCCGCCAATTTATCTGTCACACCAACGTAGAATACCAGTGCACGATTTTCAGGAAAGCTAAAAAGAACCGAATAAATGAATATAAATAAATAAAATTACATTAAAAGAACTAAGAACAGACTTTAAAATATGTATCATTAAGTGAAAAATCACGCCAAACAAAAATGAAAAAATGATAACGCACGCTAAAAAGGGAAGAGAAAACTAAAAAAGAGGAACACTGAAATCGTTATAAAAACGGTAGTTAACAAACATTCATAAATTTGTCCTCTTTACAAAGATTTGTCTGTTCTCACCTGGACGATGGACAATCCCGTTTTGCGTGACCGTGCCGGTGTATCCAACGATTTGCCTATCACCGAAACAAACATCAGTTAGTTTCTTCAAAATACTAAAAAAATACACAAAAAATAAGCATACATATATTATAAAAAAGAATTGGGGAGAAGGAATGCGTTTCTACGACTTTTTCTAACAGAAATTGCACTGTCATAAAGTCCGATATTCTCTGGATGCTTATCATCGCCCTCCTAGCGGGGCAAAATACTTGACGCCTTCTGACTTGCCACGTCATCCTATATCGTCCCAGTTTTCCTATTTTCAGACCTTTCCATGACAAAGATTAGGAGAGTGGACAATATTCCCTTGCGAATATTTCGATCACGCAATAATGAAGAGTTTACCGTCACATAACAGGTACGAAATAATGTAATTTCTGCGCATGACAAACACTTATTGGAACTCATGCATAACATTCCAGTTCGAGTAACATTTCCTAAACGTTATCTGCACGCTTCGTGAAAGCCACTAAAGCGATGATCATGTGTCTTGCAATAGTCCTTGACAGTTTACGGTCAGCAAGTTCACGTTCTTGCAAAAGAGTTACCTAATCTTTCAAGCGAGATTTAATTACAGATTTCTGGCAACAGGTCAAACCAAGGAGTGATTCGGAAAACCGCGAACTCCCAAGAGTCCTACCCATATTTGGCTGTCATCCTAACACCTACGTTTCACAAACTAGGCTATAAACCCAAAGCGGAGAAAATTTAAGTGACAATGCACTTGAATATACGTGAGAAATTACAGTACATCGCAGAAAAAATACTGTGAAGAAAATAAGGAGTACAAGATGTGTGAAGTAACACGAAAGTACTTGCTTAGTTTATGAACTGAATGAAAACTACTTATTAAATATAGTATTCACATGTTTTATTTTTCACGAGTGACTAAACTGTTCTGCTCTGTGCAGCGAAAGTGCACGTAGGTAAAACACTAGTTTTACCTACATGGAGTAAATTATTAATTTGATGACAAGCGGTTTTGGGTAATGAAAGGAGAGGTCTTGAAAGAGCCTCCTTACACGGTCAAATGCGCTCAAGAAATAAAACGTCTGCAGACAAACGGTGCGTTTGACTGTGAATCATTCCATTTGGAGAGGTGAAATCAATGACATTTGTTCTTTACGAGAAAACTGACTGAATGCCAATCCCAAGTGTGCTCGACCTTCAAAAGGCCATGTGACAAAAAAAAAACACGTGTTAATTTCCAACTTTCGATTTGGTTTCGTAATACATCTAGTGTAAGATATAGCCAAACTGTGTAACATCTATTATATTGCACGCTACAATTGTGGTTGCTCCCAAACAGTGCACGCCTTGTTACATGAGCCATAAAGCAAGTAAATAAAAATAAATACGTGGTAGCTGCTTTATATATACTGCACTTACACGAACAGCGTTATTTTGTAGGTCCTTGATTGCAAACTAAACTTTTATTTACTGAGATGCCCCTTTCTTTTTCACAAAAAATGAGAAATAAACATAAAGTAAAAAATAAAATAAAAAATAAATAAATAAATAAACTAAGGTACTGTCGTAAAAATGGCCAAATCTACATCGAACTGTCAAGCTTTATGTGAGCTTTGTTCCAGCGCGAACTTTGCGTATGAAGAGTAACGCCAAATTCAAGTCCGTTGCAATGGGAACTTTCATTGTTACCCAGGGCCATGTAACTGGGGTAGGACTATTTGTTTACATCACTTTCTGTGACAAGAACTGCGTTATTCGAGCACACAAGAATGGAGAGCAGTAGTTAAAGTCAATTAAAAACGTTCTAGTTTAATGGTTCAAACACCAGCGCGCTTGCACGCCGAACACGTCAATGACCAGTTCGCTTACTACTCACAGTCTGAGTTACTTATTGGGTCTATTAGGAAGACAAGTCTGAGGGCCAGTCGATTTGCTGTCTGATAATAACGGAGTTCACACCAGACGGTCGAATGAGTCAAGCAGTCAAATTATTAACTGCTAGAGGCATGGGACAATTTCCAATGCCGGATAAAAATGCAATTTGGACAAAGATTATAATTGATTTAGACTTATGGAACCGTTTATTAGAACAGCTTATTGGCACTGTTTTCGTTTGAATCGTAGGTAGCCGTAAGCTCCTCTCTCTCAGCAACAGGGTTGTATGCGCTAACGGGTAAAATTAAAAGGGATTTTTCGTTACCGTACCGCGGTAAAGTGTTTACCGCGATATTTTGAAATTGTGCTGTAGCGATAATTGGTAGCGTTAAGAAAAACAATTAAAAAAAACGGAGATCCTCTGTACTGGATTGCGGGAAAGCACCATTTATTGCTAATTTTCAGTCTAATGAAGTGATGCAGAAAGTTGCCTAAACGATGCTTCTTGTATTTTTCACACTTCATGTGGTTGCTTTAAAAAAGGGCGCTCTTGGTTGCGTTACACTTCATTCTGAAAAAAAAACCCTACAATCTTCTTACTACACTCCGGTAATAAAGATTTTGACATTTAAGTAATTCAATATAGCCTACTTTATTATGTCCACAATCCACTAACGCACCTCAATAATTAGATAACTTAAGATAGTCGAAGACGAGAATACATCACAGATGCGATGTTGGTTGTCTCTTAAACAATTACACAACTAAACTTAAGCGTAAGCCTTGCTTCTAAACACGGAAAGACTGGTTGATAAGAAAGAAATCCTCATTGAAAACTGAAGGCCTTTGTTGTCAACAATACAAAAACGAAATATCCAAACACCGAGTTTATTGGCTAAGGTACTAATGCACTTAAAAACCACTAAAAAGACGCTTGAAGACGTGTATACTACAATGGTAAACTAGCAGTGACGTCATGTCCAACGAACCGCCGTGAAGCTGGATTAAAAGCCAGCTTTACCCTTATACCCAACTTTACACTTTCAAGTGCTTGGGGTAATGCGGTAATTGTAGTACTTTGTAATTTAACGCGGTACAGTAAAGTGGTAAAAATACCTATCGCGGTAAAAAAAAACACCGCGATAATTCGGCACTGCTCAGCAATTAGTTAAAAGGTGTCAGTGACGTCATAAGCTAAGACAACTTTCCGCGGTGAGAGGTCCCAGCTCTGTGCACTAATGTCCCATTCCCCCGCACTTCTCCTTTTGTTTTTTTTTTCCTCGGTACTGTACTGTACTGAGCATCTCATGCCTCTCGAGGCTGATCAACCTTCATTAGGAGCAATAGGAGCTTTCAACAAGTCGCTTTCGAAGGTAAATATTTTCAAACGCTTTTATTCTATCCCCTACTAATCCTACTATTAAAGAATTGCATTTAAAATTTTACTTTTCTGGTAAAGACCAGTGAGCTAAGTTCTTTTTTTTTCTAAAGTTATTCGATAGCACTATCTCTTATACAGAGACCTTTTGCTATCAACGAACAAAAAGCAGAGCAAACCTGCACGTTTTTCTCAAGCTTACATTGTGTTAAAATCTCCTTATGTAGTCTTCTATACCTCACGATGTCTTTACCATTAGTACGTTACAAACAAATCATTACCAAGAAATTCCCTTTCATAAAAAATGTGCAGACCTACAACTGAAGCCAGCAAAAGTCCCCAAAGCCACGTAATCATAAACTAAGCAGCCATTCCCACCCTCCACAAAAAGTGCAATAAAACAGTAATTAATGAAGAAATCACTTTAAACTAACCCAATTTACTTTGCTCTTAAGTGCTTTGAATCTTTAACAGCTCACAAAACACCTCATTTCTTTTACAGACGGTTTCATCCTCTTCATTTTCTGCTTTGTTTCTACTCGTCCTTGTTTTTATCTACTTTTGCTTGCGCTGAATACTTGGATTTTCATCTCGCCAACTTGTATCCTTCACCCAAGATCTTCATTAGACATGCACTATGCATAACATCCATGACAAATGGTGAATTGCATACACGAGAATCCTCACTCATGGTCCCTTGTCGAACGCACTTCCAAAACCTTTTAACAAATCACCGCGCTACAGGACTTGCCGAGCCAATATGCTCAAGAGACGAAACGAAACTTTCTCTGTAATACAACCTAACCATACAGTATAAACGATATTCTCGAAGATTATAACAACAAAACTTTTCCAAGGATCTTGCTAACACATGGTATGACATGCATTCTTTTTTGCTCTGCAAAGAGCTTTTCATCTTTTGTTTCTGTGTCCTCCATGAGTGGGCAATTAAGTTCTTGTTTTTCATTAATGCCTTTCCCCAACAATGTTTACAACACTAACTCTCGTTCAAGGAAAGAAAAGTTTCCCGCAAACCAAAGCCACAACTTAATTTGAAAAACCCTTTGGACTTCCAGATAAAGACATCAAATTAATTGGACGATAGCTTACGCCTTTTCAGTGAACAAAAAGAAGAACAAAAAGAACTTTCTCCTGGCAGAACGGGAAAGGGTCATTAAGTGCTTTATTAGCATATTGTGGTACTGACCCCTATCGTGCTCTTTGTGTCATAAATATCCGGTAAGAATAAGAACAAAGAACACCCGTCGCAAAACTCATCATGTTTCCTTTTCGGCCTCCAATTCGTGATGACGCGTCTTGCCAATCTCTTCCATCAAACGTTTCACGTCAGAGCTTATTGTCATCACGAAACTTTTCCACCGACTTCACGCTTCGAAAACTTGTCTCGTGCTCTTTAGCTATGCCCAAATTGGACACCTTATGGCTGATAAATCATTTTTCTAGAATGGCGTGAAATATTCTCCTCCTGCACTCTTACGATATCTGTTCTTAAAAAAAGGTTTCAACTTTCCGTTAAGCAGTGAAAGTGAATCGTTGCTTGAAAATCCACCAGACATTAAGAATAGCGGCTTTGTAATGACAATTTACGAGGAGAAGGGACGGCCACTTAAATCCTTTGACTTCTTTCTTTCTTTTTTAAGGTTTAGTTACAACACATCCTCCAACCTTAATCCCCCTGGGTGAGAGACTCATTAAAAAAATCGCTGTTTCGTAAGAATTCCCTGGCACACATTACACTCAACACATAAAAGATCGCTAAGACGCAATAAAAACATAAAGGGTTTGAGACGTAAGATTGGTTCGTACTAAAAGTATACAAGTATGACGCTCAGTGGTCGCAACCAGCTTTGTTTTCTGATCTACCTTGTAGCTGACTGTTTGGGTTATCAATGCTGCAAACCATAGTAAGTGTTCATAAAAATGCGCACGAGGAAAGGTAAGCTTGCTGGCTACCTCCTCGACTTTTGCGGACAACCCTAGAGTAGTACAAGCCCTCTCATCACGGTACTGCACAAAACAGTCCCTAATAAACAGACTCGCTTATGCAAAGTTGCATATCACTTGTACTCATTTAAATGATCAATTTTAACGGTATCATACTATTTATTTTTACTTCTAAAACAAATACTACGACGTTTCGCATAGTGCAAACCGAATCTAACGCGACTTTTGGTGGCAGTAAGCATTATGGCTTTCGTGAGAACTTATCCTTGAGCTGTTGGGATCCAACAATAGAAGACTGTGAAAAGAATACCCCTAGGCAACCATGAAAACCTACAGTTAATTTTGGACAACAAATGAAAAGTTTAAAAAAGACAGCATTACACCGACAATCAAGCTATTTTAAACCGCTTATACCTTCCAACAATGAAAAATAGACACTTTCAAGGACGTTAATACGGTTTCTGTTTAGAACATCCGAAAAATCATAAAACATATTTTTTTACCCAAAGAGACAAGAATCGATGAAGACAAATAAGGAAACATCAATAAAGGATTTTTCCTTGCAATTTGCGAACACCAAATATTGTGAAGAGGAAGAGTTGTCAATTACTATCAAAGAAAACTATGAAACGTTGTTTGCTGCAAAAATAAGGAACTTAAAAAGAATTTATGAAACAAGAACGGGACATTGTAATGGATTCGTAATGCACAGGAAAAAGCAAAGATTTAGTTTCTCTGCCGCTAGGAAAAGTTTAATAAACAATGAAAGATAACGCAATAGTGAAGAAGAGCGTGAAGAGAACTTGTCCCGGATCGAATGAAAAGTCAAAACATTAAACGAATGATCTTTGCGTAGCAAAGATGCTTTGAACGCTTTAACACAAAGCTCTGTACGATCAATGAAATAAGTTAGAGAATATACGGTAGCTAAAAGGACGAAACGAGTAGATCGCAATCTTGCTCAAGAGCAATGGAAAGTTAAAATATTTAAACCCATAAGAAAACAAATGCAGTTTTTTTTAATTTTTTTTTTTTGCTGCACTAAATCCTTTGCAGTAGAATAGTATAGGCTAACAACTAGAATCTCTCAAGATGCAAAGAAAGTCTTGTTTCCGGGGAAACAATTTAAAATATTTACGCATGGTAAATTTAGACGCAATGTTTTTAGTATACGCAAGCATATTACTAGTTCATATAAATTCTCATTAAAATATTCTCGAAAAACAAATTTCACATCGCGGAATTTCATTATCGCACCTTGTACGAATTGATGTTACTTTAAAGAAGTATCCATAATAAATTTCGTAATCCATACACATATGAATAATTGACGATTTCCCTACATATTCAGCTTACGAAGACATCATATAAGAAATCACGCCTAAGTCGCTCACAGCGACGTTAGAGTCAGAATTTAAATCTGCCTGGTTACTTTGAACACCTTTCTGCAAGCTGCAGTTAGAGTGCACGAAAGTTCGACGACCTAATGTAAAAATTTCAATGTGAGTCCTGTCATTATCAAGACACATTAACTAATCAGATGTGCTTCACTTAACATGGCTATTTTAAAACCCGCCCGGACTCCTTTTTCAAGCTACGGTCGGGTACGTCGAAAACCCTGTAAGCAGTCAATCTCGAACGAGCAAATTTCACTGCAGCAAAACAAATGTGAGGACACGTGAACCCAAAACGTATTCAAACCTATCTCTTTCAATTAAAGTCCGCCGAAAATCCAACCCTAGCTCCGGAATTCGTTCCAAAAATCCTATGAAATCTTTGATTTTGTCATGTTTTACGTGTTCTGGCGCACGAGTATAACTCAAAAAGTGTTCTGCAGCAACATAGCAGTCCTGGATATTCTTGGGGCTGAAACATGCCAAACTAACACACAAAAGAGAAACACTTACTTCCTCCGTTGTAAATGTGTCTGCGGTGCGAAGTATCCATCATAACTGCGAAGGTGGTTCCCACACTATCGAAGACAAAAACGTGAGAAAGACTATAAAATTTTTACACGCAAGCTGTCTATAAACTTGCCCCGCACTTAAAACTGCACAAAATTCTGGGATCTTTTAACCAAAATCAGAGACTTCAATTCAAACTTTAGCACACACTCTCGCTGCGTGGAAAAGGAAGAAAGCGTTGTGTCATACAATATACCTGTTGCCAGGCCCAAGCTCGTTTTTGTACTGATTCGAATGGCGAGTTTCATGCGGGACTTGGTTCGGGTTTGTTTGGCCTTCCTCCACCGGACTTGGCACGAGGTCAGCACGCAAGCATGCAAACTGTTAAAACGACAAGAAAAGGCCAGAAAAAAGGAAGAGAAGAGCTCAGTACTAAGCCACCATTCACCACCATAACCCACGAAAAAAAAAAATGGTTAACGAATACAAAGCAGTGATTTCAAAAGCTGTGACGTTGGTTTTCTCAGTTCCAAGCTAGCATCAACTTTCATAGCAAAAATAATAAAACAGTCGTAATCACAGCCCAAGCTCGTTCTTTTGTAACAGCTATGGAACTCAACGATGAACCTTTCTGTAACAATGAAAAGGATAGTGATACTTACAGTAAGACCATTCGGTACCTTAATAACCGGGTTGGCTTCCTCAAGAGCTTTCGAATCGTCTGGTGCATCTTCTTCTATGTCAGCCGGGATCAAACCACCTGCCGATGACGCGCCGTCCAACAAACGGTATAAGGATGCTTGGTACTCGGCATCGAGTCTCATGTTTTCATCTTCATAGGAATCAATAAAAATTACCAGAAAGATAAATGAAACGGTAGATTGATTACAGATAAGAAAGTATGTCGTCAGACAATGCTAAAACAATCTATTTTTCAGGCGAACGTAACAATGCAGCTGGTAATTTACTTAACATATATAAGATCCTGACTAGCGTCGCATTATTAACTTATTTTACTATTAATATGATTCCTATCTTGTATTTTTTGTTATTTCTTTTTGAACATTGCTACGACTCCAGTCACGTTTGCCAGACGGAATCCGACAATCACTAAGCAACGGAGCGACATCAAATTATTCGTGAAGCCGTTCTAAGAGGATTTCCCAATCAATGCGAGTGAAATGCTACAAATAGCGACGGAGGACGGTTGTCGTATTTCCATCACATGTTATTTACCGCTTTTGAGGTAGCAAAGAGACAAAAACGAGAGCCGACATAGCGTGTGATAAGGATCTGATGTCCCTAGTTCGGAATTCCAACAAAGAATGTCCGGTCTCTTCGCTCCTAAACAACGGAGATTTCTGTTTTTAATTCTTGTAAGAAGAACGAAGATGTAAAATTCCACACAAATGGAAAAAAGGAAATTTTGTACGACCCTGTACGCGAGAGTTCTTGACATGTCCACTGTAAAAAAAAGAAAAGTATAATGATTGAAAGGTAGAACTGTTGTTAACATCTAGAAATAAAGTAATTGTCATTTAACCTGTACTTTTCGCATAGAGTATCACCTGGTGCCAAATACAGTCCTCAACAGGAACGCAAAGGAAAACCCTTCGAGGGCCTATACATCAGTGCTTCCCAAAAGTTTGCGCCCACTACCCAAAATCAGTTATCACAGAGCTTGCATTACAGAACACAAAATGCTTCAAAATAATAATAACAATAAAAAAAAATACAAATAAAGTTTAAGACTACGTTGTAGCTAACTGAACGATAAGGGACTCAGACGCTAAATGCGATTTGAAAAAGGCGATTTGGACTCGGGCGATTTGAAAAACGAAAAAAATATATATTACTGACTCGCTTGACTAAAAAATATTACTGACTCTAAAAATACGACTCGTTTCCAAAAAAAAAGCTAAATGTGAGGTTTTTCTAAATAATTTTTCAATTATTATTTTTTTTTTTTACATTCTAGACGATCTGCATTAGACATTACGATCACAAACTTTAGTGTTTGAAATTTGTGAGCAATTCCTGAATATTTTTTTCCCTTTTTCATAATCGCCTGGACAATTAGCGTCTGAGTCCCTTATCGTTCAGTTAGCTACAACATAGTCTTCAAGAGTTGCTTAATCCGTTTCAAGGTATTTCTTAACAAGTGCGAAATTCGAAGTTGCAATCAGTGATAGCGTTGCAGCCTGTGAAAATTGTCTAAGAGTTTTAGGTGATTATTCGCAAACAAACTAGCAGATATGGCTTACGTTTTCGTCAAGACATTAGTTAAAAGCTGTTTTAATGCACACTCAAAATTAATTTTCAAAGTCTTTCCCCAAAAACAAAAATATTATTCACTTATTACAGATTTACTGAGAAAGTTTTGCAAAATGTGACGATGGTTTGCCATAAACACCACAATACAGAACTTTACTGTTATAAATTGATGGTGAAATGTTGAAAAGCCTGAACCGTTTAACACGCAATTTTCCCTATACCTCGGTTAAGTAACACGTTGCGTTCAGACGAAAATATTGTAAGTGCAAGCACAGCTATTGGTGGGTATGACAAACGTTATTTTAGCATTTCAGTTCTTCTGGACAAAAATGTTCCCTGAACACACAAGAAGAAATTTTGATATCAAGTTTCATTACCCGAATCCAAATGCCTTTTACCGAATTTCGGGTAATGTGCGCTCTATTGAGAAGCACTGCTATAGATACTTACTGAACTAACAAAGAATATTAATTTTATGAAGCATATTCACAATTAGTACTCCCATTTAGGTCACTGGAGTTGTCACAGAAAAGCCACAATGTCTGGAGGTCTGCATGTTTAAAGCAGTCGTCCGTAGTATACGCCAACACAATTCGGACAACTATAGGTCGTAACTCATAGACTTCAACAGGTTCACTCTACTTTCCTTATTTACTTCGTGGAATTTGTACCCATTTGACATAGATTGGGAACTTCCGATTTCTGAAGCAAAGCGACGCATTTCGACTTTATTCATATCGAAGTAGGAATTGACGCGTACATACGTGCAATTTAAATGGGGCTGATGCTAATGCTGAGTGAAAGCTCAGCATAAGTGAAGAATTCTCTGGATATTTTGAAGTTTCTCAACGTTAGTCTTGTGACACTCAGGCTCTGCGCACTGCAGAGAGCACAAACAAGACAATTGCTGTTCAGTGTTTCACGAGATACGAACGCGGGGTGTCAGCCGACATTTCTGACGTAATGTTACATATTTTTAAGAACGCTTTGCAACAAAAATTGCAAGAAAACGGAGGCCTATTAGTGCAATTTCTCATTTTAATGAACTCCACTGTGAAAAATCGTTTATTCGACAGTTGGTCTTTAATGCCCAGTAAGAACGTACGTTCAGGCAACATTAACCTTCTCAGTGGACAATAAGGTTTAACACTAACCAGGCTTCTTTCCGTGATTTTTCTTTTCGTGATTAGATTTTACATACGTCAATGAGATATGCATTATAAGAGCAGTACCGAATTTTACTTCTACGATTTTTACAAATTTCAGACTGCCTATTTAAGGAATTCTCTAATTCGTCTGAGAAAGAAACAGTTTGGAAACAAGAACATGTCTTGCCCATTTGTTTCCACGAATTTACTCCATGTCTTCTTTGTTATGTATGCGTCTAATTTGCCAAAGCAACTACCTGAATGTATCGCTGACAGACTGCCGGCTTAACCTTTGCTAAACTAATCGGAACATTGTCGATGGCTTTCATGGTCTGACACGCTTTCGAACACAGGCTCGAACGATACCTGCGACTCATTTTTTATTTTATTTTTTTTATAACGCGATATTAAATGATGCCATCAATGTTTCGTAACCGATTCTTGTTATTGCGAATTTGTTATATCGGTTAAGTTCCATCTAATTACTGCGCTATTTTGGCTAACACCTATTAACCTCCATTTTAAAGCCAACACTGCGTAAAGCCTGGCTTTGTTACACAGATTATTTGTAGCCTATAGCTGTGTCGAAATATCGCCAAAATGACATTCTTTCGAGAAATTTTGCCTTCAGCTGCTGTAGACCTATTTCAAAGGAAGAATGATCGAACAGTAGTCTGTAATTAAAACGAGAGTAAGGTATGAAAATTATACGGTACTTGCGCACATGTGTGGGATGTGCGCACCAATATCCTTCGCTAACTTTTCTAAGCCAAGAGCAAGATTCACAAGAAGGATTTTAACTGTTCAAAACCGCCATGCGGTTCTAATAAGATTGTTTGCTTTTGACATTTCTTCGGACTACTGTTCGAGACATCCTTAAGCTTCGATCATTGACGACACGCTTGTTTCTTTTTTTTTTTCACTTAAGTCGCTAATTTCACGCGCTAAAGCTTCTTAATTCTCCACGCAATGGTATACTTGAATTGCAAGTCTATAAACCCTGAAGGTAATGAAACAATTTAGGAAAAGTAGCCGCCCGGCTTCCTTAGGAGTAAACATCGCGTTTACCTGTCGTAAATACCAATTACCGCTTCCTCTTCTGCTGTACTAGCGGGTACAATGGAACCAGCAGTTATTTCATATGCTGTATACGAGGATTAAAGTTTCTGCTAATTTTAAGCAATATTTATGCGTCAACTCGATGCAAAACGCAATATTATCGTCCGCAATAGGATTTCTAAACGTACGTCCAAACACAAAATCCTCTAAAATTCTCGTGGCGGTAATTATGGCACAAGGTATATAATTGATGTTCGCTATTAGCTTAAATGCAGCTATCTAGATTTTTTTATCTGTGACTGCCCTCTAGTAAAGTTTTAATTATACAGCTAATAAAAAAGTTAAGCATAGTAACAGGGTATTTTTCTTGCATTAAAAGCGAGCTTTAAAATAAATTGAAGAAGACAGTAAAAGAGTGGAAGGAGAGGATGGAGGAAAAAAGATAAGTATACTCATTATGACGATTATTATTACCGACGGCCTTGCTGACGATTTGGGACCAAATTTGTTTCGCCTGAGCGTTACTTAGGTGTTGCCAGGTTTGCTCGTGCTCGTTACGAATCAAATCGAGATTAAGCACCAGATTCGTCACGAATTTCTTCTTTTC
The DNA here is from genome assembly GCA_022885665.1 of Triops longicaudatus. Classification (NCBI taxonomy): domain Eukaryota; kingdom Metazoa; phylum Arthropoda; class Branchiopoda; order Notostraca; family Triopsidae; genus Triops; species Triops longicaudatus. The sequence continues at coordinate 797,418 of JAGQDJ010000045.1, read as the reverse complement.
AGCTAACTGAGAAATAACGACAGATGAAAAAGGTTCCACGATTGCCACCAGACAAAAGGATTTGAAAAAGTAAACGACGGTTATACCAATTGCTGCAAGTCGTTTATGAACCGGTTATCTAGATGAGAGTCAAAGGTCGATTCCTCCACTTTACCACAAAATGGCAAGTTCACCTCAGAAACATTCACCTCCTTAGAAAAAAATTAAATAAAAAAAATCGTGAAAGGACCCTTCATCCATACCAATTCGATATATTGTGCAAACATTTCCGTTAAAAGATAACAAACAAATATGAGGTGCACTTGATGTAAAAAACTTACGCTTTGCTTAAATTCTTCTCGAATGGATGTGTGGCGCAGATTCGAGACCAAATTTACGTACGGGGTTGAACATGCCACAGGTTTGGATTTGACCATGTCAATAGTTAGCGACATTCCTATGTCAGGCGACAAAGTTTGCGGATTCACCAACACATTATGCGAGGCGTACGCAAACTGTAACTGCATATCTTCCTTTTCTTCTCTTAGAACCTGTTAAGACGGGTTACTCATTAATTCAAAAAGTTCCACGGTTTCATTCCTTTAAGTTTCCCTACATTACTCAAGTTTATCAATTTGCGTTTAAAAATCTTACTGGCCAAAACTGATTGGTAAACAAAAGCCACTGTGGTACGTTTCCTCGCGTAACACGCAAATTTTTAGCACTAATTTCGCAAAAAGACACCCTTGCAATAGTCACACAACAAACATGCACAAAATTATACACAAAAGGCACACGAAGAACAATGAAATGGTGGCATACTAATACAATACTTTTATAAAATCGTTGGCTTGTTCTAAGGCGATTTCCAGCTCTTTACAGCGCTGACGCTCTAGTTGAAGCGTTTCGTCATCTTCCTGATGCTGCCGTTCGAGTTGCTGGCATTCATTTTGCAAGCTTTTCAAGGCTCGGTTGAGCCCAAGCTCGTGAATCTTGTAAGTTTCCAGCTCCTCTTGTAATTTTCGTAAATTGTCAATTTCTCCCAGGTATACTTTCTCTTGTTTCTCATATGAGCGCAACATTTCAACCACGTCCGCCAATTCCTTGTCTTTAGCGCTCAGCAGCAACTTGTACTGCTCCACCTCATCTTCTGCCTCCTTCAGACGATTAAAACTGGCCTGATAACTGACAAAAAGGAATACAATAAAATCACTCAAATAACTTTGCGGAAGAAGAAGGAATTACTTTTGCAGTATTTTGTCCAATTCCGGAATCTTGTCCAGCAAATTGAGGTTCTGTTCTTCTAACGCGACGAGTTGCTTCTCCAAGGCCAATTTTTCTTCCTGCAAGCGCTTGTTTTGGTGCTCAAGAAGGTTCAACGGGTCGTCGGTTTTCCCTACTGGCTTCTCTTGACTTTCTAAGCCCACTTCAAAACTGCAATCGAACAGTGAAGTACTGGTAGTCTCCATAATACCTTTAAGATGCAATTGTCAGTGTCTAAGATCAACGCAAATAATCCATACCAGGACTCCGGCGAGGCGATGAATGCCTTTTCTTACCAAATCCTCTACTGGAAGGATAGACGATCACGCTTGAGGATCTGAAATGTGAAAAAATAGGACTTTTCAGTACAATCAACCTTTCAACACACGCTTGTTCTCCTGGCTACATTTCCAGTTCACTTTTTCATAACTCAAACAGCCGCAAATGCCTGAAGAAACAGAATAAAGAGAAATGTAAAATGTGGAAATATGGCAGGAAGGGACCAAATGTTTCACGGATCACTTTGGTATTTGTGCCACCATGAGAATTCGGGCATAAGACTGAGGTTGAAGTATTTTTAGAAAAAAAGAATGTAGGCCCTTTACGTTTCATGGTGATATTTTTTGGTAAGCCAGTTCTGCAGAGTCTCGCGCAACGTTGGGAGATCCACTGTACAGTTGTCATTAGTGGGATCAAGTAATCGATACAGTTCCTCCAACGCATCTTTATGTTCGGCTTCTTTCAGGCTCGTGACTTCTATAATGTAGTTGACTAGCTTGGCCGCTTTCACTTGACCAGTGCCATATTCATCACAGTGGGCAAACCACGTCGATAATAAACTTTCATCTTAAAAAGAAAAATAAATTAGTTTTAAGGCGCAACAACAAGCACTTGTCTACTTTTGGTAGTATTCTCAAAGTTTAATAACATCTGACAGCCTTTTTACCAGTAATAAGATGAGAAGCTGAAGCATCGAATAAATCACGATGTGAATCGAACCCATTGATTCCTGAAGCAGTGAAAACCGTCTCAGTTTCGCTGTCTTCAAACGCGATGAACGTAGAATTGAGGATATTGGACATTTTAACCTTAACGAGCAAACGTGTGGCACTTGAAACAGGTCTCAACGCTTGGAAGAGCAGCTTCTACAAACTACAATGGAACATTTGAGAGGTTCTACCCACTCACGGACGGCACTAACCTAAAAAAGACAAGTCACTTACATATTCGTATAAGGATTTCACATGCAAATTCTTCTTCCCAAAAGGAAAGTACTTACAGAACAAGACAGAAAACATGGAGATCGGCATTCTGATATTCAAACACAGAAACATAAACACAAGGAAGGTCATCAATGCTACATTCGACACGTGAGCAGGACGACTACAACAAAAGATGAACTGCGAACAATACCTTTGAACTTCCCAGGTCCTTTGCACCAAAAGCGCAAAGTGAGCACAAATTTATAGTTACAGTAATAATTAAATGCTTGCAAATCAGTTGATGTGAAATATCTAATTTAAATAAAAGATGCTGGCACACTACGGTCGTTGTGTTGCTACGTCGAATCCAGCTGAAAATGTCTTAAGATATCGTTACAAAAAGTTGCAATTACCAAATGATCACTGGATATAAAAAGATACGAAATAAATATGGGAATCGACGCCGTCTTCGACCACGCAATGTCAGAAATTCCGTTCACTAGTTAGGATATTCGTCGACAGCTGCCCGTGGTTGAAATGCTCATTGGTTGGATTCGAACTGCAAGTACTTGGCGGGGAAAGGAGTTGGCATGTTTCACTTCCTAAGATTTCTTTTCATAGATAGAAGAACGTACGACAAAGTAGCACGTTGGTAACCTTGAATGATTTCTATTTACCATACCTCCAGACTAGATTGGTTCCTAACAGGATAGCCGTAAGTTATGTAAAACTAAACAAACATATTCCCACGAATATACTTCCTAAATGTTTTCTGACCCCGACCCTAGTAATGGGAATTGCGGTTTCGAAAATATATTTATGTATATAAACGTGTTCAGATTTTCATACTAGGAGTGCCGGCTGCACTACCCCTACCCTGTCCCCCTCTCTCCCCCCGTTTCACATGCACGGTAGCATTCTATACTGTGTAATGCATCCAACCAGAAATTTCAAAGGCGGGAATTTCAGTTTGCTTTGGCGGGCAAAATTTAACACGCTGTAGTGTGAATTCTATGCAAGGAAGTAAGATTCTCATTCAACAAACTTGTGATAATTGGTAAAACAAAGCCTAGGTAGTCAGAATCTTAAGTCTGAAGCTTGTGTTATTGCAATTTTTGTCCATCTGGCGTTTTCCCTGTCTTGCACTGTAACCCGCTTTCCACATCTCAGTAAAACCAACAACGAATGAGATGGAATGCATACTCAAAAGAATGAGGAGAAAATCTAGTATTTAGTAGGTATGCTCCCTAGTTCTCTGGGTTTCACAGCGACGAGAAATTAGTTTAAATGTTTTTCTTATTGAAATGCATATGTTCAGAGAGCTGTAATCGAGTCATGGCTAGGTCATGCGTTCTCGCGTTCTAGCATGCGATTCATAAAGATAAGGCGACGAAAGTCATGGTAAAGGAAAGTTGGTAGGAGGAAGCGGTAGAAAAGACAGGTTGGCTAGAAAGACACTTGGGAAAAGGAGGTATAAGACAACATAGAGCCGCAGGCAAAAGAAAAGGGTCAAAAGAGGTAAAAACACAAGCACGGAAAAGAAAACTGACGAAAGCTGGATGAGATACTATTATCTTTTCTCTCATATTTTTTTTTCGTTTTGGTTTCTTATTTCTTAGCTTGTATTATTCGACTTGTGTCGACTTAATTTCTTTTATCTTTGCTGTATTATGCGAGTTGTTTGTAGTTTTGTTTGTCGGATGCATTCTCATTTATTTTTTTTTCTAAAAATTTTGTGTTTGTTATATAAATAAACGGACCTCAACCTAACTTCACCAACTTAAGTGATCTAACTTAGAGGAGGAGGTATAAATGTGTGTAGTGATTTTTGTATTATCGGTGAAATGGTATTTGAAGTAAAATAATTAAAAAATATTCTTGCGTAGCAGAAACTCAGTACTGGTACATATTTAACCGACAGAAACAAGTTTACTCCAAGTCAATGAAGAACCATTTCCAAATGCCGGCACTACTTTGGTGAAGCAAAAAATAAATAAGATATTATTCGTAAACACATTACCTTAAATTACATTCCGATTAGTAGCCACTGTTTCTACTTAGAAAGCCCAGTTTTTACATTTCTGAGAATACTTTTCGCACAGCGTGTAAATAAAAGAACTTAAGGCCCCAAAAAGTCAAAGTTGGCACGCAGTCGTATTCTGCTATTTAAACACTTATACGGCACTTCATATGGTGGTCATCGGGATGACATCACTTTTATGCGAGTCGTGTTTCTCAGAATACATGCAGTGTACTAGCCTGTATATACACCTCATTTGGTGGCCCATATTTCAGGCACCACACCACTCCAAAGTTGCTGGGGGGGGGGGACATATGCAATTTTTTTCTTTTTCTTTTACATTTGGCGTTCCCTTGTCTTCCCCAATATAAAAATAACATTTCGGGGGTAGGGGGCTACCCCCTATATACGGCCTTGCTGAGGAATACTCTTGATGGTTGCCACTGAATTGCACATCTTTTTAACGTTTGCTCCTGAATCAAGCATAGGATTACGGAAAAGGCCACTAATTTAAGTTACCTAGTTCCGAGGTGGGGAACTTCTGGGCATTCTTCTGTGTTTACCATTATATGCAAAAAATTTCGGAGGGGGTTCAAACTTCGAAATCACCCTTATGGTACAGCCATGTTTGTCTAGCTGAAGTAGACTAAACTATTCCAAAATCATTTAAAGAGGTTAAAATGGTTCAAAATAGGTTAGATTTTGTTAGGTTAAGAACACCCTATTATGCTACATTTAGTTGGAAAAGAAGTGAATGGTGAGGGCGGAGTTAACGGAAAAGAGCCGTTTATATATATATATATATATATATATATATATATATATATATATTTTAAAAAAAATAGACGCAGTGTAGGGCTTTTTTAACGATTGTCGGAGTATTTATGTAGGCCGGTTTATATGTATACATTTCCCACTGTTTCCAAATTGTCTACCTATGCAACGGATCACTATTTTACAAGCATTTTTTAAAAAGTATTAAGTGATCAACGAATGTAGACCCCGACTAGGATAGACTTGTTCAGTTTGTAAGTTAAGTTGATCCGCTTAGTATCACAGATTCCTACAATAATGACTTGGCCACGTCTCTAAAAATTGTTAAGGAGATAAAACAGATTCTTGAAAAGTTTTCCATGTATGACGTGAGTGGGAGTGAGGAGGAGGTAGGATGAGGAATATGCCTGATACTTATATATTTGATAAGCCTTGAAATAGTAACCATAATCTTCGCTGCACTAGTGAAGGAGGGCGAGGACGTTATCCTTGTCTAGATACGCCCCCATAGCAATTATTGTACTACCAACGAACGTGGCAACTTTTTAAAATTTTTGCCTGAAAATGTAGGCCTAAAGTTCAAATCCTTGTTAACTGCACTCAAATAAAGTTTACATGTTTACACCTGTTTCTGTAATGCGGAATTATTGGAGCTAGAGGGTACAGTTCTCGACTGAGACGCAAAAGGAAGAAAAAACAAATTCGATTTGACCTTTTCATTGACACTAAAAAGGGACTGGATAGAAAATCCGTCAAACGGACCAAATGTCAAGTGTAAATACAAGAAATGTCCTTTCCTAGTAGGCTTATTACCATAGCAACCTTTCAGTACTACGAGCACTTTCGGATTGTTAGTACAGTACGGTGCACACCAAGGCCGCACTAAAGGGGGCTATAGGGTTGAACCCGCCCTCTGCTCCGAAGTTTTATTTTATAATGGGGAAGTTAGGACGAATCTCGAAGGTCCAAAAAAAAAAAAAATGCATACGAACATCCTGAGTACGCCCTGGTACACACACACAAATGCCTAATACGCAATTTGTTAACCTCATAAAAAGTAAGAATAAGAACCTCTGAAAACTCATTGCTACCAATTTGCATTATAAATGGATCTGAGAAAGCTCCTTGACTTGTTAGAGCTAATCCGAAAGATGCAGGGGACCTGAGAATGTAAGAAATACAGCGTGAATCGAAATGCACGGAGCGTTCTGGTATGGCGTAATTCTTCAAGTGTTCTCATGCATACCTCAAACCTATAGCCTACTTTGTCCAAGATTACTTTGCTTTACTTTGTCCAACATTTTCAAGCAAAGTAATCTTAGACAAAGTATGGGTTTGAGGTATGCTTGAGAACACTCGAAAAATTACGCCTCTTCAAAATGTTCGAAATGTGTCGGACAGATTTTACAACTGAGGTAGACTTCTAGCGAATCGGTAGTCCCTCGAAGGTTCGCGGAGCTTGTTGAAGCTTAACCAGATGGGGTTTGCGTACAGAATATATTTATAAAGAAAAAGCAAACTACTAAGATATAACCCACAAAAAATGCATATAACTTTCTTGAGCGTGTCTGACCCACAGTGATATAGATATTCAGAACCTTCATAGCACGAATAAGGAATTAACTGACGCCATATTCGCCGTCTAGAGAAAGCTAGCAAAATACAACAAATTGGTAATGTCTCTTCAACGTTGCGAACAGCAAGAAATTTGTCCCTAGGGAAGCTTTGCCTTCAAACAGCCCTCGTCGTAAAACTACATGATTATTGTACAGAAATCGAGTGTTGTCTTAGCCTTCGAAAAAGAGTGGTTATCTATAGCGTCAAAACTTCTCTGGAGAGTAGGTCTATAGGCTAGTTTTACTGGCTTTCTTTCTTTACTTCTTCTTCGAAAGTGAATACTCCCAATTAACTTGTCACGCGCCAAGTATAAAGTGCCACATTGAGCGAGTCTCGTCTAAAAAAAAGCGCCACTGATTATCACAAAAAGTCAAGATAAACCCCGAGGTCGTGTTTGAATAGATCTCCGATCAAACACGCTTAAATGTGTCCTATCTCTTGAGCCGCTCGAATAATTTCAGTACTCTGGCGATTTCGCTTGATTTTCGCCGCCTTATTTCTGTAATTCTTTTACGTTAGCAATAAATTTCTACCGCCAGCTCGCTTTCAGACTCTTAATTTAGTTATTATCCTTTTTTCATAGACACTCCATCCGAGAAAGGAACCACTTACGATGTTCTTCTTTACAATTTTCCTTTAACAGCAAAAAGTAGGAGCTCACGGATGCTGAGCTTAATGCAAAATCCAAGTTAAGCGAAGACGGTAGACCCGTAACACAGAAAAACCATCTGCATAATCCTTATTCTTTCTCCTGCACCGCAGGATTGGAGCAAAAAGAATAATAGTCCCTGACACATGGCAACAATGAAAACCCGAAAGTTACACCATTGTTTCCTTCACTTTTTTTGGCAATCACAACACCCACACCGTCATTGTCCCTCCAAGACGTTAACAATGACGTCAGCAAAAGCCCCCACTACGATAACACATTACTAACACCTGTTGTCTGATATCTGTTGTGCTTTACCGCGGCCTTCTTTACAAAAATGCTTCCCCATACTGTGCCGATGGGTTTTGTTTCTTAACAGTATTATCACTCTCTAATAAACTTTTACTGCCTGAGAACTCGAGATAAGCTCCCCTACGACGCCATTTTGTCACGTACGGGGGTAGTAAAGTCTATAGGCTTTATCACACATACTGCAAGTTGTCTTATAAAAGCAGCTTCATAACGTCATGAAACATCAACAATTTCTTCTCTTCAGGGAAAGTGAAGGACGGCGATGGTGAAAAGGTATATAGGCGTGTAACGTTTCAGAAGGACGCAGTCCAGCGAAGCAACCTGCGTAAACTAATGAAGCAGCTCATTTCGCCTCCTTTTCATTCTTGGGTCTTGCTACAATGCCTCAATGCAACCACCATGGCTACCCCTAGTGGCAGCTGCCGTAAGTATGCGACAATATTGACGCTGCGTAGTAGGGTAGGGTTATTAACGCCTTTCTTTTCGTTTACCCTGAAGGGGTGGCAATGGTGAAGGTTGGCAACACGGCAGAAGACGGTTACTTTGATCCTTTTTGCGTCTTATTGCTACTCCCGGCCGCTTTTGTTGATGACGAACAGGCCTGGCACCCTTTGTTCGCCGCGTAACTAATAACGATGAGCCAGTAATATCAGGGAGCCGGCTGCATGAAGGGAGGGAGAACTAGCCAGAGCAAACAATATATTCGTCAGTCGTACCAGAGCTAGCACAGAAATTTTTACGGAAAATTACATTTCTTCTAACGTGACCTGCCTGAGCAACTCGACCGTGACCGTGATGCTGAGCCAATGTCAGTACCCGCACGATAGAAATCTTCTCTAACGAATACCGGCACATTGTAACGCAACCAGAATGGCACTGTCGCGTGTATATAATTGTTGCTGCTTAGAAACTTGCGTAATTGACCAGGGGCATACATCCGCACGTCAACTGCAAGGCAACAGTTGACGTCAATTTGCGCAAAGGCTTTCCTGTACTGCACGTTTACTGTTGCCTCGCCAGTGAGACGGCGCCCGTAATCTCTACGATACATATACCGATACTTAGCCTTGTTAAAACATTTGTCCAAGCCATTTACTTACTTGGGGGTGAAACCAGCACCTAGTCGTACTTGTTGCGCCAATTAACACTCTACTGAACGCCTGCCGCAGATCGTTAGCCTCTAGGAGTAAATTTGATACATCGCCTCGGAGCAAAGAGGGGGGTTAGTTAGTCAAGTGTCGCTTGGAACGCCCGCCACCACCCGTCTCCAAGCTAATTAAGCTGACGAATCTATCCCTGATATCCAAGACTAGGAAATTTGTATTCTTTTTGAGTCAAAAGTTTCTTCAGGTGAAATCTTGTTTAAGAAGTTTTAGTGTCGAAACGCTTTGAAGAACTACAAAGTCCTTTTTGACGTTGGAATTCTAAAGATCTTTGAAAGAGGGATCAGTGAGGAGGGCAATAGAATGGGAATCAACGAAAGGATCAACCGAATCGGAGAGAGAAGAAAGATGACGTCAGAGCTACGACTGAAATAAGAAAAAGGTCATCACTGCAGCACTGCAGATTCCACACGCTCACACTTTGCCATCAACGAGCAATGCACTGGAATTCTAAACTGCGGTACCTGTGCATAAGTCGTGACGCACAAGTAGAATCCCCCATATGGGAAAGGAGGCTCAGCTAATAGAGTATGTTTCGCTAATCTTGCTGTTTTCGCGTGAGCTGTGATTGGCTGGATGTGACAGACAGTTAGCTATAGGGTGTTGTCAGCCAGAACGACAGCAGCAATAACAATAAAGAGACCTTGAAAGCTACACAAGGAAGCTTCAAGAGCCGCAAGGGAAATGAACGACGCGTTCGGTTAGCTGTCACTTACAAGAAAAACTGGCTATGGCTATTGATTCCTCTCCTTCTTCAACTGGGGATCTTCCCAGTATTCTTAACCATGGAAAAAAGCCCACTGAGCTTGTTAGCGCTGTGCCCAAAGATAGCTAGCAGAAATGAGAGCCCATTGAACGCACCTTAGCGCATTTTCCTCACATTTTTAACGTCAAATTCGTTGCAATAGAACCCACAGCACTTCAGACTGGGGAAATTGCAATGCTAGATCAATTATACCCTGCAGACATCTGAAATTGTAAACGTGGTTGAGCTATGCGACAGGGGTTCTCTTTTATCTCCTTCCCCGGAAGTAGAATTCGTTCTCCGCCGCCGCCTACGCTCTTACGTGGCACAAGAAAAGGCCCAGTTTTATGTAAAAAGTTTAATCAAAGCGAGCTCGTCAAGCGAAATTAATTTCTTCCACCGAAAAGATGCAAGCAAAACCGACACAGAAGACCTGGCTGGCTAAAACTTCTCCAGGTGCCCATCTTGTTTACAAAATAGTTAAGCCTTGGTTCTTTTTTTACCATCGTTGTTCGCTTGAACTGGTGACTTAAAATTCAGAGGTGAGATCATTTAAGTTTTCAAAGATTATATTCGTTTCAGGAAATAGCAACCGCAGATTCTCTCGGTTGTTTTAACTCTTAAACAGTCCTTGAAACTTTAAGCAAGAAGATCTGGTGTGGAAATCCGTTTCGGGGAAAATAGCAAGTCTGGTACTAAAATCTGTCCTAACCTTTCGTAAAAAGAAATTTTCAATTGTAAATTTACGATGGTTACTTTGTCTACATTTCGATTCTCGAGTAAGCGTTTAAGAGTCAGGTGAGCTCAAAAATGAAGAGTCAATTGAAGTTTACAAATTAATTGAGATGAAAATGGGTAAGCGGTTTTGTTAGAATGTCCGACAGTCAGCGTCAAGTAGAAAAGACTGTTAAATATTTGTAACAATTTTAATTTGGTTATTTGTAACAATTTGTGGTTTCTCATTTTCACGTAGAAAGCAAACAAGCTTGTCCAAATTTACTAACACGTAGACGCAAAATTGTCCCGGCTATCCAGAAATGTATGCTTGGCAGAAATGGAAACTAAACTACCATTTAAAACTCCAATTTTGTCCACCTATTCAGCACATTTTTTAACGCATGGCCTTTATGTTGGTTTAGGAACATTTGCTCATGGATTATACGAGATTTCTCCACAACACGCCGCAATACAGTTACGTGAGCGGTAACCCACTCCATCCTTTCGCAAAAATTCGGTAGTAAAGGCATTGCGATGGTAACTTTCATTGTTGCACAGTTACATGCTCCTCGCGTAGTCGTTACCTTGAATCATTTCTTTCTGACGAGTACTGTGATGTGCATACTGGCGCGCAAAAAACTTTGTCATGGCTAGTACAACGAATTTGCAATACAAACGATAATGATCAGCTACTGTGATTTCGGTCAAAGCTTGTATTAGGGGATTTTAAAATTTCTGGGTGTAAAAGAGAAAACAAAACTTCCAGGACTCGCTGATTGTGATAGTCAGAGAAACTTAGCCAATTATGTGAAGTACGGCACATCCAGCTCTCGTGTAATTTTGTACGATTCCGAGCTCGCTGACTTAAAAACTAGACGGCGTGCGTCATCTGTATATTATTTATGACTTCCTCTTTCTTCTGTAAGGATTTTTTATTTTATTTTTTTAATAAAATTTCACTCAGAGATCTTGGTTAGGAACATTTTCCTTACAATTTCCCTCATACTCACGGTACGTTATGAACATGACATATCACTGCTTATTTCAAGGAAAGTTACCATGATTGCTATTAATCTTGGACGGGCCTTGTAGGGGAGTATGGGGTCGGGGTGAGTGACGCCAAAGGAAGGAACATTAATACCGCAAGGGTATACCATGTGTAAGTACTGTACGGTTACGATATGCACAGTCCAGTACAAGCTGCGCAAACGCATGCGCAATTCTTCTAGTCGTTTGATCCTTCAGCAAGTTAAAAAACAGAGTAAAAGTTCATCGGTTGAGCCAGTTTGCGGTGCACCTTAGCCTTGTCAGCTTGTCAAGTCCCTCCCCTTTTTATTAACTCAGTTCCGTCTAAAGAATTAGCATTACTTACTGCACGGCCAATACCACGGAAGACTTCTTCGAAAAACTGTCACTCGACCAGGCAGTTTAGGTTACTACGAAAGCTTCAAGTTACTTTTGAATCGTATCCCACTCCAGATATCAATGAAAATGATGTCCAAAGTTGTAGTGGTGGTTTGCAGCCTTTTACTCCTCGGACAACTAGCGTTCAGCCTCCAGTATTCCAACGAAGGTACTGTACTACTGTACTCTAAGTCTGAACTCCATTGCAAACTTTCATTTGAAAAAAATATAGCTTTAAGTATACTTGAAACCATATGTAATAAAGTTTACATTCCTATTAATTTCCTTATTGGTCACATTGGCATACGGACTTTTGTTTTTTGATCAAGTCACAGTTCTGAAGAGGAAAAGTTACACCGTATTAAGAAAATCTATTGTGATTTTTTTGCTTTGTGGTTTATGTTGCCTTTAATTTTTAATTTGTTTTAATTTATTTCGTTAATAGACGAGAGATTAGACTGATATTGAATATTTAATTTACGTATTTATTTTATTACTTTGAGCAAATCTAGTTAAGTTTTTTTTATTATTTTTTTTAAAAAAAAAACGCTGTCAAATAGACACGTATAGAATATAGAAATTGTTCATAACAAGACGGGCGCAGAAAAATGCTGGTAAATGTGTTTCGACATTTTGTTGGTGAAGGAAAATAGAAATACCCCCGGCAAGTTTTTTATGATCTCCACACTGTTTTCGTAGTCAAAGGACACGGGAGCGATTCGATGCATATGCAAATGTTGTATTTGGGCTTGTAAGCCTTCTATACAAATTCTGCACCATGCGACGATGTATAATAATATTTCTTTCCAAGTCCCACGGAGTCTTTTGTAATTATTTTTCTTTTCTGCCTTGACAAGCGAACTTAAGAATTCCATCTTTTTAAACTTGTCCATCATGGGATCTGAGCTTAATCCCAGTTTCGTCAAAGAACAGAAATTCCTAGCAACATGCACTCAAGAGTTCAGCTTCTTTTTTCCTACTTAACAACTAATACTGTCTGTAACAATGCCGGAACAACATGTTCCTTGTTTTTTCTTAGATCACATCACCTCTAACAATACGAACTTTCCCCTCCGTGTGTCTCTTTTTTCTTCCTATTTGGTTCTCCACGCAAGTTCCTCTCAAGCTTGATTACTCGGAGAGAACAAACTGGCCGACACTGCAACGATTTCATTATAGTTTTGGGGGGTTTAAAGGACAGGAGAGAAGAAAATAATGATTTCGTAGAGTAAATGGCCGATCTTTCCTAAGGCTTGGAAAGAAAGTACACGGGTAGAAAAAGCCTTACATCATCCATGATCATTCGCTCTGGCAGCAGAAAAAAGTAGTAGCCAAGTGCTGTTTGAACTTGAAGCACTATCTTTTGTTAACAGCTACTCGTGGGGATGGTGGGCGGGTTTAAGTAGGTGTTGGGGAGGTATCTGGTGTGTAATGATGTTCGTAGGTGTGAAATAGAAGCCTATTATCTCCGCCACATCCAACATGGGGAATAGGAAACCGATCCTTTTCAGAGCTCGCCTAACACGAAAACGGCTCACTTCCATGCATGTATGTGTTAACACTATATATTAAAGCTTGGGTGCATACGATCAATAATAAGACTTTTTTTCTAGCCTTTTTTGCTTTTTTACGTGATTTTTTCTTACAACCCCTGCTGTCTTTAACATCTCACCAGCTTCACATATTAAGGCTTGAATGACAGCTTGGATAAACCTGTTTAGGTTTCTTTAGTAGCATCAATAGAAGAGCGTTTCGTTCGTCACCTTTACCTACGGCAAGTCACTAAAGGAAGAAAAATGTTGCCTTTTATTTAACATCGCCTGTTGCTTTCTAACGCAGGTCAGGGGAGAAAATTTTAAGATACGACAGGGACGGAGAAAAATACACAAAAAGTACTCGTTACCCGTGAGAAAGTGGTACCGAAGAAATTACATGATTATCCTGTTTCCGTGAACTTATCACATACTCTTAGAACTCAGCTTAACTCGAAGAGTCTCATGAGATAAATTAGGCAGAGCAGATTTTTATTTATTTCCGTCCATTTCACGAAAAATCCGATCTTGCATAACGCTAACGTAAACACGTAAAATATCCGTCACTGCTCTAAAATCTTATCGCGATTAGTGAAGAATTTATTTGCTGTTCCCCTTGAACCCAGCGAAAGTAATTGACAAGATGAATGAATTTATCCAAATGTCAGAATGTGAACGGAACTATATTTTCCCAGTTCGTCCGGTGTAGCATTTCGTCACCGATCAGAATGTGTGGGGTGGTTTTTCGTAAAATTTCAATGTGTTTTTTCAATGTTCGAAGTCGCCTGTAAGGCGACTTTGGTTCTCGTTTACACTCCAGCTCTACCGCACACCGTAACCCCTCTTTACTCTATTGGTAACAGCAATGTAGTGGGGAAAAAATTCAACAAGTTATTAATTATTTACTGAAATTTCCTCTATTGTCCGTAATACTGATATGCATGTCAGATAAAGGACAAGATGTATTGTTATCTCTGCGTCCTTAGGTATATGTGAAATTCATGAAGTTATAAGAAGCTTAGATTACGGGGCAAGAAACTGAAACTATAACAGACGAGCCAAAAAATGTTTTATCTTACGATTTATAATAAGTGTGCAAGTAAAGTTAAAAAGCTTTCAGGGAAAAAACTTTGTGTGCTGTTATGATATACATCCCGTGGACTGGTGGGCTTAGTTCGTGGGTGTTTAGTTCGTTTCTCATCCCCAAGAGCTTTTTGAGACAAACTTGCAATAGTTAGCTTCACGACAAATAGATCAGTTGAGACTTGTAAGATTTTTGTAACACGACCGTTTGTTGCTCATGCCCCTAGTTGCTTGTTATTAACCGGATAAAAATAACATTGAAAGAAATTCAACAGAGAAGGAAAACGACGTGATTTTATGCAAATCTTAACCGAGTTGTCATAATCCGAGGTTAGTCTCCATTACGTTAAATGGGAGTGAAGCGGGGCTTGAGATTTTCTTGTCATTAATCGGGTCTTGCAATTATCTGAGGTACAATTAAGTGGGTTCCACTGTACCTTAGAAATTGGGTGCACGAAACAATTGAATACTCTCTAAATTCAATTACTTTACCTCTGATCATATTATCCCACATAAAGAGTAAAAGTAAACTCCTATAATGTTTTGGTTAAGTTGCGTACGTCGTACCAAACGCACGTCGAATATTTACACAATAAGCTTGCTAGTAAACGAAAAGTATGGAACTGATCGAAGTAATCTATAACCAAACACTAGTAGAGTCAACTCCCTTAAATTTTTTGGGTAGGTCAATGGCCGTGTCACACAACATGGAAGCCCTACAATGACATACAATGTTATTCGTGATGCACTTTTTTGGCCGTCAAACTACGACGGTAAATGCGCTTTTTGCATTCTTCCCGTGTATATATATTTATGTGAAAATCAATATTTTATCAGGAAAGCCGAATTGTGGCTAATATTCATACTTCTTCGCTGTGCTTGGACTCGAGTGTTAAGTTTTCATAACTCTATTCTTGTCACGGACTTCACCAGATAAGAAGTAAGCCATTATTTAGTGTCACGTGACGACAGCTACACGTGCCAGCAGATTCCTAGACCAAAAATTGTGGTTTATTCTCCAAGACAGCCAGAGTATATTGTGCTAAAGATGTGCCAACGGCAACTTCTAAGTTGACGAACCTCTCTGGACTTGCACAAATTTACATGTATAGTGAGCTGTCGTCGCTAATGATCGACGCTGTTGTTTCTTCTCCGGTAGTAAAAACTTTCTGATTAACTTGCTCAGCTTAGGTGACTGAAATGGCAATGACGCCTTAGCACAGCAGTAACACACCATGGCAAGTTCAGTAGGACATAAAACTAGGTATTCGCATGTTTCAGAAGAGATGAAATTTTAATATCTTTCGTAAGACGCAACTAATTTGCTGTAACAAACTTCTTATGAAAGCGGGGTACATCTCCTGGGAACACCTCGTATACAGCTTCCTTTTCCCTCACTCGCTCTTCTTAATTTGTAATTAAGAGTACGTCCAAAAGTCCAAAAGTGTCAGTCATATACGAAGTAACGAACGTAATGTAAATGTGACGAGAAAGTATACCGAGTACGCGCCACCATAAAGCTTCACTTCAGCATACAAGTAGCTTTTAACTTTTTGTTTCTTTATACCATCGTAGGCATATGCCTGGCAATGAGGTGTTTGCGAGAAGTTGAGTTAAATTTAGTCAGGTTAAACGGGACTAAACAAGGAGAAATAGGTTATTTCATTACGACATGGGTTACGACATTAAATACTATTTCATCCCTTTGGAATACTGAGGATGCGTTTCCACTGCCATCTTGACTCAAGTTACCATCAAACAAATTCTGAATACGTTGGGTTGCATTGAACACATTATTGGAAACCGTAGGCCATCTACTAGCTCCTCAACTACGTAACGTAACAAGGAAGGTGTCGACAGATTCAGCGATAAATAGGCTTTCTTAAGATACTGAAACCAACCAAGTCTGTATTTTGTACACACTTCCCGGTAACAAGAAGTTGAAAGCAAGAGGCTTTATTGTGCCCAGTTTTAATTTCTTCGATTTTCACCAACGAAAGACAACAGTTCGAGTCTATATTTTTCCCGAAATGATAGAACATTGACCAACGTTTCTGTCACGTAACTTAAAACGCACTTGCAACCTTTTGCCTACAGGAAAACTCGACAAATCTTTTAAAAGTCAACAAACTCTATTGAAAGTTACCCAGTGAACTTTTACCCTTTTGCTATGTTATGGCTTACGGCTTTTCGAAGGCCAGCGAGCGCTAGCTAGCCAGCTAGGTTAGCGAGGGTGGGTCATGGAGGACGCGACTTGCGAAGAAAAACACACACGAAAACTCAACTCAAAAACAAAATCCCCCTTTATAGTTGAAAGTATTATGGACAGACAAGGCTTAAGTGTATTTGAAACTGTATGATGTGCAACCAAATGCGTGTGTGAAGAGAAATGTAAGTTTAAGCAGTAAATCCCTCTTTTTCTGTCGATCTCTTTTTACTCATGTTTTTTTTTAATTAACTGATTTTATTTTCTTCAAACAAAACTGTCGTCGTCTTCAGCTGATGTACGTTAATAGCACAAAGTGCATTTTTGGGCCAAAATGTAATTTCTGAATTTTTTTTTCATGCAATTACTTGTTCTCATTTAAAATTGTACTCATTGCGGGCTAAATTTGAACACCAATTTTGAAAATGCAATACTCCCGAAATTATACAGTGAAGTCAAAAGTTCCTCTTGTTCTATAGAAAAATCTACAGAACACACATAAAAATAGAAATTGTTTCTTTTTTTTATTCAATAGCTGAAATGTAGCCTACAAGAAAAACGAAAAAATGTCCGTTTTTCGTTCAGAACAACTCCGTTTGACGGTACCGAGTTAGGCTTATTCAGTTATTTAGGTATCGTAGAACGTATTATCGAGCAAGAGTAGAACAGGCAAAGAACGCTCTTCTTTGCTCAGTAACACGTATTAATATGGGAGCAGTAACGTGGCTTAAGAAACCCGAAAAATGTGGTCGGGGTTTATTTGAAAGTGTACAGAATTTATAACTCACTTAGGAAAAGTGTCACACAGTCGATCCGCATATGAAGAAAAGGTATTTACGAAGCTAATCGAGACTATGAGTGAAACTTTTGCTCACGTCCTGTAAATTGTTCGTTTCTTCATTGCGTCACACATAAAATGTATTGACGAAAAGCCAGGTCGAGTCAGGAGTTTTATACTTTCGATTCTGGTAAACAAATTCGAACGAAGGACGTATCCAGGGTAGCTGGGGGTTATTACTCCCGTGAAACTGTTACTTTACTAAAGGTAATATAAGAGAGACTCCAGTTATAAAGATATAAAAAAGTAATTGCATACTAAGCACCTCATCCCCGTACCGAAATCCTAGATACGGCCCTGCTTCCAGTCGACGGTTTTGAAGCTCAATTCCACCCAGCATCAACGTCCGAGAATAGAAACTTCTGTTCCTAGTACACGCAGAGTGCTTATCTCGAAACATGAAACAAAAGTGAAAGGATGCTACTGATGACTATTGCCTTTTACGCCCACTCACCTTCCTTAGAAATCACGGTAACACACCTTCTCACATTTCTAAGATCATTTGCACTTGCTGGTAAGGTGACCAAGGCAACTGGAGTGACGCTATAAGACTGTTTATATGTGAAAGGCCCCAAACAGCGTTCGGTTTCTATTCAGACAATGAGAAATGTAACGGTTCGGCACAAAAAGAACAGGGAAGAAAACTAGGATGCTGCATTATTACAATATGTAGCACACGAATTGAATATGGAGTTTTGGTTTTGTTATGAAGAATGTTATATTGGTTATGTATATTTTGTGTATGATAAACTCATTGTCTCCCAAATAGTCATACAGACACTTATAACTAATCCAGGTTAAAAGGTTGAAGCAATAGAATAAACACCATTAGAGGACGGGACATTTTAAATACTTTTCGTCTTTCTATTGCTCATTTTATTCACAGACGAACAGTGGTCCGAAGTTAAATTGTTTGGATGAAGTCTCCTGGCTAATAAAACAAGACACAGTGTGTTTCAAGGAAATAAACAAGAAGGCTAAGCTACATCAAAAACTATTTTTTTTTTCACAGTACAATACAAATGCACTCTTTTTGCTGTACATTCGTTATGACGGTAAGACTGTTTAAGCTTGTACAAGG
The DNA here is from genome assembly GCA_022885665.1 of Triops longicaudatus. Lineage (NCBI taxonomy): Eukaryota > Metazoa > Arthropoda > Branchiopoda > Notostraca > Triopsidae > Triops > Triops longicaudatus. The sequence goes on along the minus strand of JAGQDJ010000045.1, from coordinate 778,833 downwards.
ACGATTTCTATAATTTTTCGTTAGAAGCAGCACAAATTACACGGTAGATTTAAAAGTTCTGTGCCAAATTGAATAACTATAACTCGAATGAATAATAAAATCATTTAGCACAATACTAATTTTATTAACCGTTATATTTACCTACCAAGTTTTCTGTCAAAATCGGACAGAAAGTAAACATTTTCACATCAGTCTGCTATAGCAATCGCCAAACAGGCTGCAGTGCACAGCGTTGCTAGCAGCACAGTACATTTCTTGCTGTCTAAACCGATGTGGTTCAAATACTAACATTTTCCTTTCCTTGTCTCGTTTAAAATCACGTAAAGACATTGTTGCTAAGCTTTCAATTAATTCTTTTTCCACGGTCTATAGTTTATATTTTACCTTTCGACTATTTTTACACACTTCTGGAACCTTATGTTGAACATGGCAACAAAAATACTAGAACTCTTTTCTTCTAATGAAAGCCACATTCTATTTTTCTCGTTTATTTATTACTTTGTTGACAATATAGTTTCACATGTATTTTGTTTTATTTATTAATCTTCCATTTTTGTTGCAGTGTCAAGAAGTTATTGTTCAATAGTCGTGACTATAGTATGGATTATACTGCGCTCAAACTGTCCCATACCTTCCCTGTTAGCGAAATAATTGTTAAGATTTTGACTCCTGCCACGTAAACTCAACAGGTATTAGAAGAAAAAAAAAAGCGAGAAGCAATTTGAGTGTCACCTTGGTCGCGGTGAAAATAACCTAATAGTCTACATGTAGCTAACAGCACAGGGTGGGCCATAAGTCTCTGCACCTCTGTGCTCTCTAGCCATTAAAAGACATCCGGATGAAAAATGTGTCAGTAAGATCCGTCCGACATCCAGGAGTCATCCTAAGATGTGTCTTTGATGGTAGTTATCTTGCGGGCTTTATGCATCGAAAGAACGAAACAAAATACGGTACAGATGATCCAACACATGGTAAAAGTACTGTACAATACAAAATAATAAGATAACTGCAAAGAAGATTGCAGATAATAAAATACAGTACATTAGTATTGTATTTTGTGCAATAACCTAAAACAAATAAAACTGCAGATTGCAGATATTGTATACAGAAAACAATTTAGTGAAACTCTGAAACAAATAACAAATTTGAAAAGAAAGCCTAGACGATAATATGTCGCTGCGGTGACATAGTTCGTTTTAAAACCCTAATAACTAACAAATAAAAATACAAAATATAAATTAAATTTTGCAGAAAGTTCCGCAGTAAAAAAACTGTAAAAACTTGTAAAAAAAAATCCCCCTATTAAGTCTACGGGATACCTAAGTTGAGGATGGCGCAGCCCAATAGATGCCAGAGCAAGCACAATGCATTTTCCCATTGCTTTCCCGCGCCATCTAGCGTTTTTACGCCACGAGAACGGAAATTGGCAAACACTATACAGGCCATAACTCAAAAACTAACTGTCGGATTTAAACCCTGTTTTCTTTGAAATTTTATTAAAAAATAATGTATTGACTTCTTGGCCCGATTTTTGAAATTACTTTTTCCTTCTAAAGGTAAAAAATGTGTTCCTTATTTGCACATTTCTTACGCAATAATCTAAGAAAATTTCTTCGAGAGTCAGTAGACTTAACCCTTTATACCATTACTGCTGGAAAGATATTCTGAAACATATAACGAACTTTGCGTTATGACCTGAACAGTTTCCTGTGTTATAGGCCCATAAGAGCCTTTGGCACACCGTACCCTTAATGTTGGAACATTGCACCAAAAACCGCGGGAACCAGGGTGGGGCTGTTATACTACTAATAACTGGTAGTAGAAACGCTCTCAGAAAAAAATAGGGACATCAAATATGCGCACTGTTTAATTGCGTTGGACAATCAATCTTCGGAGCCACAATACGTGTTTTGTATTATTTTATAAAACAGTACAGGCCAATGTTCAAACACAACGGATACTACAACGGACACATTTTCTGTCCCCGTGAATGTTCATTATAAAGAGGTTTTACTGAGTAGATTTCTTACATTTCAATTTTAGTTGACACTGTGCATTCAGCAACTAGAACTCCTGCCTTATTTTGAAGCTACCTGACACGATTTGTAAAAAACTTTGTGAAAATTTTGTTCAAAATACATATTGGCAGTTTAACTGACTACTGCATGTAAAATAAATATCGTATATTTTCCCCGCGGTTAGCAGTAACACAATACGTTGTGCTGAAAGGCTGTGCGTTAATGTTCTCATTCTACGCAAAGGTAGCTTAAATGGAACTAATAAACAACTCGCGATGTAAGGAAAGCCAAAAAATTGTTTCTACAATTTTAAAAATTGGAATAATACATTCATAAATTGAACAGACAAACATACTCAAATGCGAAGAGAAACGATATAAAGTTCAGAAGAGCAAGACGTCTCAGACTTTTTGTTACGTTTCGCGCCAATAATGCGCTAATAGCTGCAAAATTGCCGACATGATTTTGGTGCAGCAAAAATCCCCTTTTATATTTCTGGGGACCAGGCTTGAGCCGTACTCGTTGCCCTGCAAAAATGCACTATTGGGCACATTTTCTTTAGTTGGGATAAAATGTTATGTCTTTCCTTTTCATGTTCGAATTTTGTTTGTGCTCTTCTGAACTTGATATTGCTTCTTTTAATGTATGAGCATGTTTGCACTATTTTGTTTTACGAATGTATTATTTTCTTTTTAAATTTGTCGAAATAAATATTTGTCTTCCTTTATTTCAGCCTAGCGTGGGCTCAAACTAACGCTTAAGGTATTCTAAGCGGTAATTGCCAGAAGTGCTCTTGCAGGGAGATTTTCCAATCATTCGTTCTGGACTGAATAACCCAAAAGTTTACGCCATTAAACGTAGTACGAGCGAGTTCTGCGAGATAAGTCGGTACTTAGCCAAGGTTACATAGCTTGTTTGCTTAATTATCAGGAAACCTTTGATAAGTGTTTGATTGCCAACGCGAGAGGGGAAATCGATACGAAGCCGAGGAAATGACTGACAACCATATAATGGGACAATTTTGTTCGTGGGAGGGTGAAAGTGTAATGAGATTGGAAATTGGCTTCGTTAGCATTTCCTTACTTGTTTGTACCCTGTGGCACAACCTGCTCAAGGGCTTTTCACGCTTGCGAACGTTAGTCTATTTCTAGTTAGTTAAGACGTACTTGATTAAGTGACAATCTCCTTTGTCCTTGACAGATGACGAGCCAGCGGATGTTGAAGGTTACGTCGAAAGCTTAGACCCGTTATTGGAAACAGTAGCCAAGTGAGTACTTACCTTTACTTTCTGTCTTTCACAACCATCATCGTCATCCGTCATTACTGGAACACTAAGAAATAAAATCTTAAGATCAAAACTTGTTCAGGCACGTAAAATGAATGTAGTTTGTGTCTCTGTGTGAAAAGCTATCCTTTTTACAAAAGAGCCTTCTTTTCGCCGTTTCCCCACCCACTCTTTCTTCATTAACTTGCCAAACACAGGACTAAAATTATTGCCTTTCTCCCTCCCTTCCTTGATTAGGCCTGTGGAGCCTGTAAAAATGCCTGAAATCAAGCCAACTTTAAGGTAAAGAATATTAGCCCAGACGCAACTTTCGTTATATCCGATTTTTTGGCCTATTATGATCCATATTCCCTTCCTCAATCTGTCCCGAGACTGTGTTTCAATTAAAGACAGCGAAACAAAGTCTCGCAATGAAATCAACTGCATGGCGTTAGATCATCGCATGCGCACATTTCGTTCACTGAAAATGTCACTACGTGTTCCCAATCGTTGCTTTAAAGTTAACTATTGCGTAGGAATTGTGTACGTCTTTTTGCTTCAAAATAAACAAACTAAAACATTTTCAGCGTAAGCTTCCAAGTTATCAAAAGAATTGACTTAGACATTGATTTAGAATTGATTTATCAAAAGAGTTCGTGTTACTTGAATCAATTTTGAGGCGCTACTGTCTAGTCGCCAAGTTTGTAGTTGCTTGAGCGTCTCAGATGCGCATTGCTTGGGAATTGCTACTTCTAATGTTTCGAACTGTAACCAAAGATAAAATCCTTGAATTTAGGGAGACCTTTTGAAAAATATTCTACTTCAAGATAAATTCGTCAGCGAAAGCGTATTAGAACAGACGCGGTTACTCCGGTGGCGCCTCTGGTGAAGTGTTAGCCATAATGGTCTGCGCATTGTAGAACAGTATCTATTTTCTGATTCGGTATCAAGTTGAGAGCAGAAAAAATACCAAGTCAAGTTACTTAGTTTTGTTCGTTCTGCATGAAGTTCTGTTTCATTATAAGCATGCATGAAACAGTAGTCATATTCCTAGTAGTCAGTGATCCATTTAAGAGATAAAGTTCGCCAAGAACTATTTAACTCTAACCTAATTAGCTATCCTATGAACTCCAACTTTCTTAACGTTCGGGTGCTCTGAACTTCCTAATCGCACAAGCCTCTTGTACCCGAAAAGAGAAAAAGCTGGTAATTTCAAGTTCTAATTCCATGGATGAATTGTTCCAGATTCATGAAAGGGTAGAACTTTTATGAGCGGCAATAAACAATGCAGACAGCCTCCGTGCTTGCTGTGCTAACCACAGCTAATTCGACCTTTGTACCACAAAAAATTTCCCTGTTCCTTTAACGTTTTCAGCTGTAATAATAAATCTGCACGGTGCAACATTTTGTCTGTCGCATGTCTGTGTAGAATGCATTGCTAGCACCTTTCACTTTTCCTCAATTTTGAATCTAAATACGATGAAAAACCTCGTTTTATTTAATAATTTTACAGTGCCACGCGAATTTATCGGAGAGATTTTAATATTGTCCATAAAAAACTGGCACAACACAATATACAATAGTTGTCAGGATCAGCAGTGTTCCGGATCTTTCGTAAAAAGATTCAGTCCGATCATTTGTTCGGATAGACCTTACCTCGAAATGATCGGATCAGATATAATTTCCTGCAAAAAATCCCGCTCGGATCAGCATTTTTGTGATTTTCTTATTGGCTGTTACAATCGAAAATTGATTCATTTTTAAATAGAAAATAATTTTCATTTAAAGTCGATTTAGCAGTTGTTTATGCATAGTTTTATTTCAATATCATTATTTATATCGTTTTTTTTGGTAGTTAATTTTTTGCGATTGTATTGAAATGATCAGATATTTTATCGGAAAGGATCTAAAGTGTTTTCGATCCTGATCGGGATTTATTTGAATTTTCGAAAGAGCAAATAGGACCGGATCGGCATAAATGGACCAGTGATCGAAAAGCAATCAGCACTTCTAGTCAGAGAGACATTTTACCTACTCCTCTATTCTCTACAAGCAGCTTTTTTTTTGGCCTAATTTCAGGAGATTGCTTTTTTAATCAAAATCAATCGTAGACTTGTGCCTATTGATAAAGTAGATTCCATTAAGATTTGGATTAGTATTGCCTCTGGTCTGATGACCAACAAGTATAACTTTTCAAATCATATTGTAATGCTTTTTCTGCATTTCACTTAATTTGAAAAACCATAATAGTTAATTTTTAAATTCAGCTATGTCCGAAAAAAGTAGAAATCTCTTTTTTGGTGTAACTAATTTAGTAGTAAATATTTACGATATTTGCAGTACTCACTAACCCGTTTTGCATAGTAGGGCATTTCTCAAAGCACGTCAAGCAAAATCTTCAGATTGTCATTAACACTTAAAAATAGTACAGCCTAAATTGTTCACAAAGCTTCTCACTTCACGTATACCCTAGGCAAGGTTTTATTTAAATAGTATTGTTAACTTGTACTTCAGTAGCTGAAATGTAAAGTTAAAGTTCACGGTGTCAAACTCAGTGTGCAAAGCTTTTTATGGACACACACGTTAACAGTGCTTCATCGTTTGCAATTGGAAACACTTTTGAACAAGCTATCATGGAAAACGAGGTTTATTTAGTCGACATTTTTTTTTACTGTCTTAAAAAGCATTGTGATCGAAGAATTGTTTGCTAGTAATAGTTTTTAGCACTCGCACCGACTATAAAATAAGAAACTGAAAAGTAATAAGATTCCGGGTTTTTTTAGTCACCGGTTTTTCACTAGCATTGTTGTAGGAACGACTTCCTTCTTATTTTCTTTTTAGACGTTCCTCTCTGATTTATATTTCCAGACGATCTTGCATTCGACGCGGCGGATTGTGCGATCACCGCCCCAACGATTGTTGTTTCAACTCCTCTTGTCGCTGCAATTTATGGGGTGCCAATTGTCGGTGTCAACGAGCAGGCCTCTTCCAAGGATGGGGAAAGTGAACCCTTCAACACCCGTTCTACCCTTCGCGCTCCTATTTCTTCCTTCCTTTCTTCGCTTTATCTCCTATAAGTATCCCCGTGGAAACCTTTATTTTTTTCCTTTTCTTCTTAACCAACAATCATTTCGTCCCAGTGCGTTTTTCCTCTCCTTATTCTGTACACAATTTTCCGTTATAAGCCCATCTTGTTATCCTTTGCTGTGGAGTTGAGGGGGCAGAAGCTGTTAAGAGACCTGAAAGTGACAATGGTAATACATCTATCAAGCAACTGGAACGAGAGCAGCCATTTTTCAGTTAGTATTAGTACTCAATGGCACTCAGTATATAAATCGCCTAAGCCGAGCTGCAGATATCTCTATTATTACACGTATGAAATGTATAATTCCTCACTTACTTAAGGAACATTTTGCTCCTTTAGCTTCCTGGTTATTTAAACGATGTATTTACTGACAAACTTGTTCACCCTTGAGATGGAAAATTCTAACTGTGTTATATCTCCCTACATTGTAAATCTTCAGAAATACAAGCTTCAGACCTTCGGACAAAAGGAATTTCATTCAATACAAGCCTTCCTTCCAGAAGCAGACGGAACGGACGTCTCGAAGCCGTAACATTTTTCTATACGGAAAACATTTCCTCCGCAATTTTTTTCATTAACAAAAATCCTTCACGTGTCTCGTTTTTCTCACATCGCACACGAGGGGGAGAGTATGACTTCGGCTTCGCTAAATTCTTAGTGACCTTTCCGAGCATTATGCCGTCAGTCTTGTCTCGCATAACATGTAGCAAAAGACAGCATGGACAAGTGAGAGAAAAAAAAGAGGCTCAATAATGACAGTCCCCCATAACTACTCGCCTGCAAGATTCATTCCTGAGCGCTCTAGACCAGTAAAAGCCCTCTTATCCAGCCTTTATGGGATCAGACCCTAGGCTGAATAAATGGAAAGAAATTTACTGAAAACAAACAAACAGGGACAGCGAGTATTATGTTGCACGTAAATGTTTTCTACTCACGTGTTTGTTAATTTAGTTAATAATCAAATTGGTAGACAAATTATTCAATTGCCTTTGAGTCTTGCGCATTATATTTTGCTAAGAAGTGCAACTTTAAGTCAATCGCAGGTGACAGTCATGCCCAAACTATGGCTGGTTAGCGAAAACAAAGGTTATAAAAAGGTTGGATAGGATGATTATTAGTTCATTTAAAAGCCATAAAAGTGTCAGAATGCTTCTGCTGCCGTACGAAATGTAGCTATGAAACAAAGGCAAATATAGTACCTAATAGGAAGAATTTACCTTGAAAGGGACCACACAATTTTCACTAGTTAACTGACGGACAATCCATTTCAGTCCATGTAACCTTGCTCACCTAAAAGCTTGCGATTGTACCCCACTTTCGTTTTAACAAAGAACGACGAAAGACTACAGACTACCAAAATTACTGGCAAGAAATGTAGTATTGTATTATACCAGTACTTCCCTTTGCAAAAATAATAGTAAAAAAATCCGCGATGAGGAGGATTAAAGCATTTTACGGTCAAAGCATCCGTCAATAACCCTGGATAGAAGTACAGTACACTAGCGGGCTAAAAAACCCCGCGTTTTGAATGACTGTAAAACTTTCGGAAATCTTGATCTAAAGGACTTTCTTCATTCCTTCGCTTGAAGTACCAAACCGGATATTACGATCTTATTGTTTTGCTCAAAATTTTCAGTAACAATTAACTTAAGCGTTAAACAAAGCCAAATACGCTTAAACGGTAAAAATGTTCGGCGCTACAGAAGCATAAGTTGCGACTACATGACATTTCAATGGCTCACAATTAGTACACAAGATTGCAGGAGCTTGTAAAAGTTTCTCCGCACGAAAGCAAGCCAGAATTGCAATCATGAGACCTTCACACTACTTGTCACAAAATGATCACCTTGGAATGTTTCCGTTTTCCTGCACAGCAGTTTCGTCGGAACTAAAAAATTATAGATGCCATATTTTCATACGTTAAATACGCTGCAATTTGCATGAAAATTGTAGAGTCAATCATCTCTGCACAAATGCATAATAGAAATAGGACTTATACATATATTCGCTCCAGTTCCTAACATTCAATAGAAACTGGCCTTTAATTGCTCCCAATCGTGGCGACTTCAAACACGAGAGGACAATAAAGGACCCGCGTCGATCAGAGTTTTGTAATATCCACACTCGTAAGTGTCCTAACATATGGCATATGAAGTTGTCCCTTCACGTCCAATGCACCCAGAAGTGCACCACCCTCAGGGACAAGTATGCACTGTGCTCACTGTATTACACCCTACTTTATATGTAAGGTAATAATCCCAATGTCCTGAGCAGGCTCATTGGCACAATGCAGCTATCCAAGCAGTTTAACCAAACGCCTCCTGTTTACCGTACTTGCCTCTACGCTGTGTTAGCACAGTAACACATGTCGACATAAAGGTTGGCGTGACGCTAAATGCGGGACAGTTAAACTAAAACAAACATTGATACTTTACTGTTAAAAGGTGTGCTTTGAAACGGTTAATGCTTTTAGTAGCCTTTTTATTACGATGCTTTTGATCAGATTAAGTCCAAAAAAGTTTCTGACAACCTACAGGCTACATGCAAGCAGGTTTCACATATCGTCTATTTTCTACTGGCACCTCTAATAGCGCAGCTGGTAGCCGACTAAGATCACAGGATACAAAGCAATGATTACTCCAAAAATCCACTAGGTACTCAATAAATAAAATAAAATGTACGAAACCTTTTCTTATCTAAAGAAGTCAGTAAGAATCAATTTAATTGTTTTTTCTCAAGTGCACATCGTTCTTTTCCTGTGTAACTTTTAGTTTGGATGCTTGCATAGTTTAGCATTTATAGTTTATGTTTCCTTTTGTCTCTGGTTTATTTACCCTACCTTCACCACTGCGATAATCTACTGGTTTTCACGTAAAACATTAAAGGAAAAGTTGAAGTGGTAAAGAGTGTTCGGGTTACACTGGATTTGAAGTCACAATGGGAGAGTTAGCCGTCGATTAAGCAATTGCAACGCTCAAATATCGTCCACACAGTCAGAATTTAGGAACATGCAAGCAATTTGTGTACTTTTGCTCACGTGTGGAAATGGAGCAGAACAATATGAAAAGTAACAAATTGAGTAAGCTTACAACTTCGTAGAAGAACGTCATTAGTGTCGCGTCATATATTACCCTTCTCAGAAAAAAACAGCAAGGCCAAGGTTCATTTTACTAGACGCTCACACACTTTTATCTTAACACGTAGCTGCAATACAAGTTCATTTGCAATTTTGCTTCCATAGTCAACGTAAGTCATCCCCAAGCAAAAAAAAAGCCTGCTCAAGTTTCTCACATAATTCACAGTTTTTTGTCTATATGACGTACGTATTTCCATAAAACTTGCAAAACTCCTCAGAATTTTTGCCCACAACTTCTTTCTGGAATTCTCACATTTGAAAGCTTAAAACTTTTAGGAACATAGCAAGTGCTCGAAACGATGAAGGGTGACAAGAAGAAATACGAGAGTATTCATAACCCTGCATGTTTTTTTCTGTGCTTCAAGCGAACTGCACTGCAAGTAGGAAAATCCTTCCACCCATCATTTTTATCCTCCCATTTTCTTTTCTAATAAGTAACTAATCTGTTAGAAATAGGAGACACATCTCTGTAAAGCTCCCTGAGACACCATGTGGATCTCTGGAGAGAAATCCTATAATTCGGAATCATAAACTTCGTGTCCTTTTCTCTTTTTATTACAGCGCAAAGGGGGAAAATCACAAAAAAAGCTTCTTTGGTCGTTTCGCGGGATCCTTGTTTCAACCTGGGGAATCTTGCACAGGTTTCTGGTGCAGTACTGGAGATGATCAGAAATAATTGGTTTCTCTTCTTCCACTCCTTCAAATCGAAAGTTCTGTAGCTCCATTTTCTTTTCTGATAGCAGTAAAAGCTTTAACGGAACGAAACAGGGAAGGGAGGGAAAGGGAAAAGTGACCAATAATAGCTTCTGTAGCTATAAGTGAACATGACTGTGATTGATAGATTGGTAGTCTCACACCACAGCAGAACCACTATTCCCATCAGTAAAGGAACGAAATTAATGCCATGCGAGGTAACTTAGTTAATGATAAAATTTGCCTTCCAATAAAGCTCATTTGCGGAGTTTCCTTTACAGATTACTGTCCAGTAAGTGGGCACTTAGATTTCTTAATTGCTTTTATTAAATGCGGAAGAAATAGCTCTAGTATTTTTAAAAGGCTAACAAGGAACGTGCAAAACTTTTAAAACTTCTAATTCCATAAACTTTTCAAGCAAATTAATAGCACTTATTTGTCCAAATGATGCCCCACGGAACAATCTCTAGGTTGACTGAATTTCTTCCAGGGATTTTTTCTCGTTATCCTGTGAAGTCAAGTGTCAAACGTTTACTTCCGATCTACCATTTGTGACTTATTTACATCTAGGACCTTTCAATTTTTGGAATATACAAATATTGTCAAAATATAAAAATTCTTGTAGAAGTCAATCAGCATAGTAGAAGTGAACTTTGCTTCATGCTAAAAATTTTAGTAGTGAAATAGACAGAGTCTTCACAAATACAATATTTGACCTATGAACTAACCGCCGGAAAAAATAAACGCCTAAATAAACAATGCAATCTACTAATGAAAAAACACAAATAAAAAATGACGCAAGCAAATTAGAAATCTGCTTCCACATCAATCCTACGTTACGTCTTTAATTAATTAAATTTTTCTATTTTCTTTGTTTTATTCACGTACAATGGAAAAAAATACAAAATACACAAAGTTTAAAACTAAATCGCAAATTTTAAGCTAATTGCTTTTTCACCGTACCCCAAACACTTTTTAAGTTGATTTCTAGAATAACTGGGTTGACTACATAACTTAAACTAGCCTTACCGTAAAGCGGGGTAAATCTTAACAAGTGGGTTAACCATTGAACATTATATAGGAAACATTACGCCATCAACTGCTCCTCAACTACGCAACGCACAGCAACAAATAAAGGGTCGCCAGATTCAGCTATCAATAACCTTTCTTAGGATACTGAAATCAAGTACATGTTTTGACACATTAACTGACAACAAGAAGTTGAGTTTAAGAGACGTTTTTTTGAGATTTTTTTTATTTTTTGTGTTACATTGGCAGTAATATGTCAATTCTAACTGGCGTTTACTGTACACTAAACATGTGGTAAAAAGAACAGTGCAAAAGGGCAATAGCACACCGGTTGTGTCTGGTAGGTATACGGCAATCCGTAGTTTCATTTTACCGGGTGAAAGCCGGCAACACTCTGGGGTGCTACGGCAGGTCAGAACCGTCACTTTTTTCTACGGTGTACCTAAGGCTCTTATAGGTGAATGACTTAGGTCATGTCGCAAGCACTGCACAATATTTCACGACACCTTTCCAACAGTAATGCAATATATTACAATACCTGCCGCCTCTCGTAGACACCTTTCAGAAAACTACTCCATAAATTTGCAAAAAGGGGAAAAAACTTTTAGTCGTTTATTTGGAAATATATTCTGAAAAATCGAACTTTGAGGTATAATAAGTGTATTTTTAGTGTTTATTCTTTAAAAAAAAACTAATAATTAGTTTTTGTTATCAACTGGCAAGTTCCTGTATTCTAAGCCGCCTATTGTGAAAAGAAGAGCCAAGATGCACTGTAATCTTATTCTATGCTTTCGCACAAACATGTCTGTGTGAAACATCGCAAAGCTCTGTTTTTGTTATCTATTTTTTATCTGAATTTTTGTCGAGTTTTAGTTTTGAAGAGTTTTTTCCATTTTTTTTTTCGAGCTGTTTTTTATGTTGCAAGTTTCGTCGAATTTAAGTCAAGTTATTTGGTTATTTTTACGCCACTCTACGACGTTACGTTACCTGAACATTCACATACAGCCTAAATTATTTAAATACCTGCTACTGAGCGAAAGTAACCGCAAAATTTTGAGTGATAATTCGAGCTAAGGTGGCAATGGAAACCCAGCCTAAGAAATTAAGTGTTGCTTAAGATCGGTTAAGTCAATTTAGGTTAAATAAGTTATGTTAGGTTAGGTTACGATTAAGTTGGCTAAGTTTGAGGCTGAGTGAAGTTAGGCCAGGTTAAGCTAGTCTAAGTAAAGTAAAGTTACGATTAATTCGCATGTTCAGGACTCCGTTGCAAAACGGTTAAAAGCTCAGAAGGTATAATCAATTCCTTAAACAAAAAATACCTTACTCGAGCCTTTCTAAACGTTTAAATCGATAACTACTGTTCCTCAAACTTTTTTTAGTTCTAAATATTTACTGAATTAATTTTTACTTTTTTGAACTGTTTAAAACTTTAATGAACTGCTTATTAAAGCTGCAGAAAAAAGGATATATTGTCGTATTGATAATATACAAACATAACTACATTTAAATAATGTTTGTAGCGTAATTCCATAACATCTCATGCACGTTTACAAGTTGCTTCAACTCCAGGAATGACCGCGAGCCCTGCTAATTTCAAACAACAGAGATCTTCGTAGAAATTATGTTCCGTCAATTGAAAGTTACTTCCTTTTTATTTCTAGAGTCCAGAAATGCAACATATTCTCAATCTATTAGACAGCGAAGGAAAATGAAGACAGCAATTTCTCAGAAATCTGTAAAAGACAATGGAATTGAATTCATAATTAATTAGAAGCTAAAAGCAATTCCTTCCCTTCTCACAAACACAGCAGTCATATAGAATGCATTTGAGATTATATTACGGAACTAAAGGGACAAGTTTCATACGTCCACTTCCTAAAAACCGAAACTGTAAATTTGTTATATGTTTAGCAAGGTCGTAAACAAGCTCAAGTCTTCGACATGCATAGCAGCAAAACAATTACCAGCGCCGAAGTGGTAAACAACATACCGGGGAATCACTCGGTAATGCACCCCTCATTCAACACCCTAAGCTGCCTTTAACCCTTTAGCTAAGGCTGCACCTTCTCTTGTTTAGACGTTGCTCAACTTGGCTGTTATTCATCAACAGCATGTAAGCAATTCGCGAAGCCGTCCACCGAACTATTCCACACAGGGTCGTAGGCAGGAATTTTCGAATGGTACGCTGAACCTCGCTTGGAGTCCCCAGCGAACGCAGACTCTTCGCTAAAATAGGGGCAGTGGTCATTATCCAAATACAGAGACATCGCAAATGCGGATATTGGTCCTGTGTCCAGGCACTCGTAAATTTGTTGTTTCTGTCTAGCTTAAAAACTTATAAGAAGCCTGTTTTTACATTTATTAGGCATTGTGTATTTTATCAAGAATTAATTTACAATTTGCCGTATAATATAAAATACAGTAGCTTAAGTACTTAAACTTTGACAATATATTAAATAATAATTAAACGAGTAAAATATGGGTAATAATTTTTTTATTATTTGTTTCGTCGGCGTAAGCTTTGCTCGTTGCCGTGCATAGATTCACTTCAATAGATGTTGATGTAGCAGTAAAAACATATATATATATATATATATATATATATACATTATGTCACATAATAGTATGTTTATGTATGGACTTTCACTCGGGTAATACAACTTGTAAGCATATGTACAATCGTTTCTGAAACTCTTTAAAATCCTGATCAGTTCGTTATAAAACGCTTTTTGAGCAAATCTTAACTAAGATCTTGTCTTGAATTCTTATGTACCGTACAATTAATTTGCAGAGCTGGTGGGCAACTTTTCTACCTAACTTTTCAGTACTTTACGCTCTATTTTGGAAATATTCTTCCAGAATTTTAGGGGGTAAAACTTGACAGACAGAGAGTGTAAACAACAGAAAACTTATTCGTACAATGGAAGTACAATAATCACGCTTGTTTAAAAATACATACTCCCATAACCTGTTCTTGTCGCCGATATTTTTCTTAGAAACGACTCATCATGTACATTCTATGACTTTCATATATTATCTTCAAGATGTCTGTGGTACATTCGTTATAATTTTTTTATGAATAGTCCTGCGTCCAAAGTGATCCATCCGTTTGCTCCCACAGAACGGAAGTTAGTGTGGTAGTGTAAATAATATGGGGAAACTATATTTAAGCTTGACAAAACTGGTAGAATAAACGAGACATTTGAATGTTTCCCCCATAGTAATCGTTTTTCTTAATATCCTACACACCCCGATTCCTTTTTGTATTTTTCTTCGCCGTTGTGCATTTTATTTTACTTGCTTCCTGGAAAGTAAATAGCGAAATATAAGTCCGCAACCGTTGGTTGTACATTCAGATGAAAGTCTAGATCGCTTTGCGAATAAAAGTTAAACAGTCGCTCACATTAAAACTAGCCTGGGTCTCCTCTGCTAATTAGAGAATGGAAATTCTATTTACTTGATTACAAATGTGGACAGTGAAGCCGCGAGTTGATAAATTTTTCGACGCGCATTTCCTTTCTTTGTCTCTTTTCCGAGACTGAATCGAATTTTCGTTTATACATTCTAAGATTCTGTGTATAGTTCGGTAATGAACAGTAAAATTCAAGAATATTTTTACCTCTTTAATCAAAAGTATTGCAGTTGCTTCCGCATGACGCACAAGAAACCCGGCAGCCACCTTCAGAACAATTCGCTGTATCTCCATTCACACTCAGTAATAAGAAAAAGAGTACACTAGCGCGAGGAGAGTTGAGAAAAAAACCCACAAGTAAGCGTAAGTTACAGGTCATTTAACTTGGAAATGGGAGATATGGATTCTTGCTGATCGACGACTCAACACTGATTTTAAATTTATTCGCTTTAAAGAAAACAGTGAAAAGTCGTATCTTCGACGACATCAGTCACCTTAGAAAATGAAACTGGGCAAGGTGCAAATTACAGGATACTTTTTTTGCCAAGGGAGTAGCTGTAAATTGCCTTGGCAACGTTTTCAGCAAGGTTGTGTTAAATGGCCGAAACCCAAATCCTGAGAAACAAGTAGCCCCATTTCTACGAATCTAGGCTAAACTTGATTCCGGAATTATAGGGAATTGGAGTTGATGTGTAATTAAGTCCGGATTAAGCCTATTTATTGGTTCGTTGTGGAATTGGTCAAGCTCGACAACTCTTCTTTTATAAGCGAGTTGAAACTTGCACTTGAACTGGCATCAATTGATTGAGATGAACGTGGAAGGGAGTTGGATTTTAACGCTACACAGCGTACTTAGCGTCAAGTATCTACGCGACCACAGGAAACCCGTAGCCATGTGGTTCATGCCCGAAACTCTTTTCAGACCGCAATGTTTAACTCAAATCGCGATCATCAGGGGTCGATTCTTCCATCCGCCTTTTATTTGCTAGTCATTGGTATTTTGCGAGAGCCGTCAGGCCAAACCCTTACGAGGACAAATTTATATTTTTCGTGAAATCTAGTTCTTTCTAGCTTGCTGGCTGTTTCGTTCTGAAAACCAGTTCCTTAGAATTCATGTGTGCCAGCCTTGTCGATAAAGTAACGGATGAAAAATCGCCCAGCTCCTCAAGTGGATTTTACACGCTTCCTCCCAAATCCTTGAAGTACATGAAAGCACGGTTCAAAGCAGAAATCCGAGCTCGGGCGCACAAAACCGAGTACAACTGTTTGCACCAGAGACGATAAAAAAAAAAGAAAGTAATGTAGAACCAGGAAAAGGATTTTGTAGCTTAAAAAGCAGAGTAAAAGGCTCCACAATTTATGTCTGAATATGATTCAAATGAAGGCGAATTTTCAACATAGAATTGTTTGCTTGGGTTAAATTATTATGCGGAATTAGCTTGCTCTGCAATATGTTACTTGAATCTGAAAAAATGGGCCATTTACAAAGATAATGGCAGCGCTTCATGTTTTATAATTGTTCTTGCTTGAAAATCTTCATAAAATAAATTCGGTATTTTACACTAAAACCTGATTTTTCATTTATTATGTTACAAGCACTAGAATTAGCCTTCGCTAGAATTGGCCACGCTCTGATCCCTTGATCAGACATTGGAACCGAATATTCGCACGTTCTCAACTTTTTACACGCTTCCTTATTTTTCCGCTTCGCTCCCGTCAGGCGATGCCACGAGTCCCGAAAAGTATCCAGAATCTGTGCATTTGCCTTCTTTCCAGGAATCTTCCCAATGGAAGCTCCAAATGCCCTCTGGCTTTGCTGATAATGTCAAACCAGGAATTTTTCAAAAAGCCGCATTTGCCGACGAACCGACTGCGGGGAAAAAAAGCTCGCGTCGTTCTCTGGGCTCAATAAAAATAAAATAATTTGAAAATATAAATAGTGGCGAAGTAGGCTACTTTACGTCATCGGTACAGGCAAAGCGTACATGATGTAATAAAGGAGGGAATTGTGTTGACAATGTAAAATGTATGAATATTATATAAAAAAATTAAAAGACGAACTTCTCTGGCAGTAATTGTACAAATTTGCTAACAGCTTTTTATGTTAATTTTTAATGGCTTAAAAATTTTGTATGTGTGTGGGGAAACCGGCAACTAAAAAGTATTCTTATAATACCACACTCAGCATATACATAAAAAATTTCGTGAAGTGCCTGAAGTCGAATTTTTCGCTCATAAGTATTATAGTTAAAACTACTTTCAAGCCGAAAAACTTGGGCAATAGCGTCAAAACTACTTTACCGCATTTAAATGTTTCTAACACTCAACAATTAATGATATACTAAGAACTTCAAATGACAGAACAGTGTCGAGGACATTTCTAGCTAGAATGCCCACTTATATTTAATATTTTCGATTCGGACTCATAAAAAGTTTCCCTCTGAAAAAGAAGTTTTCGATCAAATACAACCGCCATATATTTCAGTTTTTAAATGTCCTTGTCTAAGTTTTTTTTCGCTAATATGAGAAATAAAGAATACTGAGAAACAAAACCCATGCAAGACATTGAACTTCGTAAAAAAAAATCCTTGTAAAAGTCCGTTACCCGAAGAACCTGTGTACGAAGTTTTAAACGGCTGGCTCTTTTTTATTTCTCATCTTAAGACCTTCTTTGTGAAGTTTTTCCTTTTTTCCCAAGAAACACCTCTACAGCACTTGTTCAGCAATAATTTTTAACACAAAATTCTTTTTGGAAAAGGGGGTAAAACAAAGATTAGCCTAATTAGTAACCGTGAAATGGTGGAGGTGGGATTGACGATCCACGAAAGCTACAACTTCAAAAAATACTTCAGTTGGCTATTTTGACATAATACTACGCCATAAAGTACTGAATAAGAACAAAAGTAGCATTTCTCGTTTTGCATACAAATACCCAAGGAAATCCATCTTTATGGTGAATGGTCGGAAAAATTATCGAAAAATTTCGGGCCCGAATTATAGTTTTTGTTGCCAATGCATGACAATGGAGTTCGTATCTCTTACAAAAAAAAAAAAAAAAAAAAAAAAAAAACTAATGGCATCAACATTTGGAGAATTATGTTAACAAATTCTGGCTGAATAAATTTTATAAAATGGTGTTCTTGTCCTAAAAAAAATTATATAAGCTCCCATAACGTATTTCATACTAAGTATGTAAAACGGATTTTCCGCTCTTCAAGACAGTAATATCTAGAGCTGCAAATCGCTCGTTCCGAAACGAGCGCACCCGTTCACTCTTGTTTGAATTTTTTCCCGTTTACTGAAAAAATCATTAATTCTCAACCAAATTTTAACTCTATACTTTTAAACAAAAAGTACATTATTATTTTCAAATTTTCCCTTTTTTGTAGTTAATTTAATTAAAATTGAAAATTTTTTAACTTATTTTACCTTATTTCCGCTAGTTTTCAAGAACACTCCTCCCCAGGTTCTGTTTTTCTTACCCTAGCTTAATTAAACCTATCCTTAACTGTAAAACTTGACTAAAACCATTGAAATCTGACCAAAAATTACACAACGTAACTTCTTTTAACTGAATTTAACCTCCTGTAATCACGGAACGTATACAGATACTTTGCGAAATTCAAAGGAAAAACTACGTTAGTTTGGCGAAATTATGTTAGGTCAGTCAAGTTAGGTAAGCTAATAAAGTTAAAGTTAAGGTTAGATTAAATTTAGTTATTTTTAGTTATTTTTTTAGTTATTTACACCGTCAGTTGATGTTATTATAATCAAAAGAACTAAAAAGAATAAAAAACGCAATTTCTCCGTTTTTCTTGTATGTTGCGGCTATTTTTTTCGTAGAAATGAAACAAAGATTATGTTTTCTTAGAGAATCGTAAGGAATCGAATAAGCTGCTGAGTTCTAAATGCATGGTTGTATGTGGGAGTATTTTATTTTTTAATCTACGCGTTCAAAGTAACCCCACTCCGGTACAACTCTGAATGCGAGCAAGATATTGCATGACAAAAATTAAGAAATAGCATTTTGTCCCAAAATGTGTTCTTTGAATTGTTAAAATGATATTTGACGAATAGAAACCTTTTCTATTAATTAAATGACTTCAGTTACTGTAGAAAAAAAATGAAATTAAAGAAATTTACAGAAAAAAATTATCTAACGCCTTAAAACTTGTATTTCCTTGTACATTTCACACCTGGTTCCACTTCTTACGACCATTACTTTAGTCTCTTCACGATGTTTTCAATTTTGATTAGGAGTTTGGTTCATGAGTCCAGTTTTCATGCATTCTTTCTTCGCAAGTTGCATCTCCCCTGACCCCGACGAGTTCCTCTCCACGTTAGCCTTGAAAAATTCACCAGCCATAATACAGGAAAAGGATCAAAGTTTACTGGGCAATTTTGTACATCAAATTTAATTGAGAGCGAAAAGGCCAATGTAGTATCTTTCTGGAAAACGGATATACTGACTGTTATAGCTGTGTTTTGGTAGTGAAAAATCAAAGACACTGAAAATTTCCAAATGAGTCACTTACTTTCAATTTCTTGTCGTCAGAAAATTTTTCAAAAGAAAAACTTGGCTTTGTTATTCTAGGAAAGCCTAATCAGAGCTGAATGTGAGCCCCTATATTGTTGTATAACGTTGCGTAGTTGAGGAGCAGTAAATGCCCTACTATTTCCTATAAAATTTTCAAAGTTATCCCGTGTGTTCAAAATAACCCCAGTTGACGGTAAGTAATACAGATTTATGCCCTTAAAAAGTCGCACAGTTGGGAAAAATGAACAAGGTAATTAAAAATCAATAAATACATGTAATTATTGCGAATTTTATATTTAAAGTTGCAATTGTTAGCAATTATTGGGAACAATATTTTTACTCCTTTATTGTGCAAGCTTCAATCTCATGTCAAAGATGACAACAGATTAGGGAACAAAGTAAAAGTCGCAATAACATAGAACATATGTGGTATAAAAACTTACAACAAATAAATAGATTCTATAATAATAAAATAAAAGTACGTGTACAACATACAACAAAGCATAGTAAAAAAAATCAAGCATTAGTCATAGCACAATTTTCGAGCCTTTTCGCAACAAAATTTTCCTCTTGCTATTTTCTACGAACCAAGAAGCGTGACGTTAGGGCAAATCCCAAACGCTAAAGCCCTACTGCCTCAAACGAACCTGGATGAAAGATCTTTTATTTTTCCGGCCCTCGGGAATACAACACCATTTTTGGGGCTGTGTTGTTAATAGGAATACAGTACCAAAGCTTAAATGACGCTGCCAATCTTAGAATGGAGAAAGCTCCCTTTTCTAAATACTGGTTGTATATTATTTAGAAAGACTGACAATTTATTAAGATTACTTACCATTTCTTAACCGAAAAAAACTTTTTGGGATATTTTAATTTACCAGTGTGTAAAAAATAGCAAAAACGTACGTTTTATATTTTAATTATTCTTTAACTAGATATTTTTAGAAGTCTTCATAGGTTCAAAGTTGGTTTAAAACACGTTTTTGATGAAGAACAATTCTTGTTGGGCCAGCTGATGTAATCAACAGTTTCCGTAAACGGGGTTGACAAAACCGGAGTTCACTTTAGACGCAGTTGCGAAGAGAAGCGAACCCGCTAGGGCGTAAACATGCATATAAAGGCAATGGAAAGACGCCGGAAATTAAAGTTAAACTTAGTTCGGTCCGATTAGGTTGCGTCAAGTTAGGATCATTTCGGAAAGCTTAATGTCCCAGCTTAGCTTAACCTCTTGTGTTGAATTACTTGTAAATATATACGTTTGGGCATTAAATGTGAATTATTTTACCAGAAGTTCTTGTCATGATCCTCCTAGTGTGTCGAGGCATTGCGTTAAAAAAAGGTGTTTTTATTTTTTTTTTTACTGTTTAGATTAGTCTCTTATGGGAAAATTACATGGTTAATATGTTTTAGCGATTTCTTAAAAACTACGTATTAGTTTTTCGATATTTTTGCATTCAAATTAACTTTAATAAATCGCACTTTATTTGTTGACGCCAGTTTTTATATTATGGTAAACAATAAAGTTGAAATTTCCATCTCTTAACAAAAAAATTTAGAAGACATTAAAAACGTCTCAATATGTTAAAAAAAGGAACAGACCTACAATATTGTTAAGGGCTTATTGGGAACAAGCATATACTTCAAACATAGTTTGTCTGAAACTGTTAATATGTAATTCGCCATAAGAGACTTCGCCAGTTGTATTTAAACAGATAACCTACAGCTTTTACCTGCTGTATAATGATTAGAAAACCACAAGTTCGGGGCTTAACTTCACATGAATACGCATTTGTGTCGGATATAAGGTAATCCAATCATAAGGGAACTTTGCGAAGGCCACGTGCTACTACACACCCAATAACCATAGTAAACAAGCCATGTGTAATAGAAAATTCTTGCTGCAAAAGACATTTCATCACTACAGTCTCTTAACACCAGGGTCTGACTAAAGAAAATTCTAGATTATTCTCGACTAATATCCAAGTCCAGGTTGATATTCCTTCTAGTTTATTCACTTAACAGTTTCTAAACACCGATCAGCAAAAGGCACTTGCTTAACATCAGTGTCGAAAAAAAATTGTGTAAATATTTCACAAGACAACTCTTTGTTTCAGTGCTCATCTTCACAGACCGACCTATTCCACGTGGATGCACAGGCACTTAGCCCCGCCTGCACAGGTGAGCACGAAGAAACATACCTCACCTGGGTAAAGGAGAAACCGATGAATGATAGAGAATGAAAGAAGGTAAGGCAACCGAAAAGAGGTGATTATAATATGTAGCCCACCCTCCGTCTCCCCTCCTTCCTTCAGCTCTCCCAGAAAGTTCTTCCCTGCTAGGTGGCGTCCAAGCTGATCGTGACGTTACCTGTCTGGCTGCCACTTTTTCTATGTTCCCTTTACAGGTAAATCGAGGGTAGGGAACTCTACTACCACAAGAGAAAGAGCGAAACCCCCAAAGCTAGAGCGTTTTGAGTCGAGTCAGAACCAGAACCGGGCGCGGAGCTCATTTTCCGTTGCGTTGCGTCTTTGTCGTTCGCTCTCTTGTCTCCAACTTTCTAACCATTTTGCACAACTTAAATTTGACTGCTCGAACTTGAGCGAACTTGAACTCTTACTGGTGGCAGAAGCTTCGCTTGTTAGCAGTGGTGCAGTGAATAGTTCACAACAATCCGGAGTAATTGCGTAACATATCATGCGATGGCAAAGGGCGTAGGCTGAACGCGTGCTTGAGCTGTTTTGTAGTAGTAAAAATATTGCGCATCTCAATCATTTTTGGAGTTTCTCACGCCACTTGTTCAGCACTGGAATCGATACCGGAGACTGTGGTGTAACCTAACGTGCAATAAGTTGTGCGAACCCCTGATGGGCTTACAAGGGAGTGTTTGGGGGTGAGGGAAAGAAAAAAATGCGGACATGCCGGACAAAAAACGCACGGTGTTGTCCACCTGTGCTGAGTGTTTAGCTTTGCTCAGTTTCATTCTAGCCATTGTTGTATTAGCGGTTCCCAACTGGGCCACTTTTAAAGAACTTGCAGGTAACTGAAAACCTTTTTCATTCACGAAGATCTTTAAAATATTATTTTCGTTACAACCGATCAGCAATTATTGAAGCAAAACAATGAAACCCTCAGTGCACCTCGATAGATTTGGTCAGTAGAAGTATTTGGATTCAGCCTTTCCATTTTATCGTTCTAGTG
Source organism: Triops longicaudatus (assembly GCA_022885665.1). Classification (NCBI taxonomy): domain Eukaryota; kingdom Metazoa; phylum Arthropoda; class Branchiopoda; order Notostraca; family Triopsidae; genus Triops; species Triops longicaudatus. The sequence goes on along the minus strand of JAGQDJ010000045.1, from coordinate 756,461 downwards.
TAAGTTATTTGGCTTGAATCATTAATGCGTTAGTGAATGAAATTTACCGACTGTATAAACAAGAGTTCGAAATGTTTCAACTCCCTAGAAATCAAATAGTATTCTATCGAAATATGCTATATAAAAGTCTTTACATATAGTTTTAAACAAAACAACCAACGATTAGTTCGAATGGACCTCCTTGTAGAGGAAAATGCATTCTATTAGCAAGCACTTTCTTTTAATGTAACCATTACCATCTGGGTATGTAATTTTAGGGTGAGATACCCATTTCTTCCCCTACATTACCCTAAACCTAGTTACCCTAACCTTATAACCCAAAATCGTGTGGTGGAATTCGTTTCCATGCCATTAAAAAGGGTCCTCATTGTTGCATCTACAGTAAATTCCGGTATTCTTAATTATGCCCACTCGGCGCTTTATGTCATTCACATCACGTGGACGTATATGCAACGCCTGATAACCCATACTAGGAACTCATGCCTTAATTGTTAAGTATTTTTAAGCAATTCATACATACATAAGGCAAAAGGTAGGGGCCCAGACTGGAAACAATGTAGGCCACGTACTATATCCATCGTAATGGAAATATACATGGAAACCTTCTACACAGAATTCATGAGCTAAGTTTTATCTGTACACAACAATCTGAATTGCCACTTGGGCCAGGAAAACTTTCCAAAAAGTAGGCTTCCAGGTCAGGAAGCTTGTAACCCCGAAACGCGCAACATGGCTTACAACTTTCCCCGCCAAATCCCACGTGACACTTTCCTTTACCCTCCGAGCCGTGTTGTCAAATGCCCCCCTTTTCCGCTATTGATATTTGCCAACTCAGTAAACGTGTGAAATTCGCTATAAAGCATGTGTATCTATCGTCGCACATATCATCGCGGAAAGCGTGTTGCTCTTTCGGCTTGGAAAGCGTATTCTTCCTTCCTTACCCGGTTTAATACTTGTGTATCCCTTCCGGGTTTAAGCCTAGGTTTTAAGTTGCTCTTAGTCCAGCCCTCAGGTAGTTTTTGGCTCCTTGATAAAAGGCAGTCTACGAGAAAGACCATAACAGCACATGAGAAAGACCATCTCCTATGTTAAAGTACAATCCTCTACCGGAAATCCTTGCACCTTGCACACTATATCCGGTCTAGTTCACTCAAGTTAATGAGAGGGCGGAGGATAAAAATCTGATATCAAGTTTTCCTTTACTGTTTCTTACCCACCCGTCAAACTTTTCATTGTCTAAAAGAATCATACAATGGTCTTCAGAATGTCTACTCCCTTTTTTCCTGTCTGTCAAACAAATATGTCACATGGGTGCCACAACAACGAAAGGCTATGGGTCTTATATTACCAGGATCTTTCATGCCAAAAGTTACAAAGGAAATTGGGGTTAAAAAGTAAAGGGAATGTCCATATTTTGGATGTTGTCAGTGGTACAGAAGTTTTCCGAACTTTTTTATTCTTTTGTCCTGGAAAAAATTCACTTGTTTGCGTAGTAGAGCACGATCGATGTGATGCTGACGTCACGCATTGCCATGTTAATGATGGATTTGTTTTCACTTGTTGTATAAACAGGATCTGAATCCGGAAATTTCGGACCATGGATTGTATGCAAAGACACGTTATACAACAAAGTGCGATGTGGTCGGGATGTGTCGCATTACACGCCGCCAAGTGCGTATATACCAAGTGGATGAAGAAGAAGGTTAATCAAAGATGACTAATTTTCCTTGTTGAAATAGTCTGGACCACGATTGCGGGTGTGATAGCTGCCATGGGAGCCGTTTGTGTTGGATGTGCGTGCATCGTGGGCGCTTTCGTGATTCTCATGAATCGATCCAAAGTGCGTGTTTGTATGCCTTACAAACCAGCAGTCGTGGCGCGGCTCGTTCTGACTGCTCTAGCTGGTAAAAATTATAAATGTATTCTAAGAAACCAATATTCTCTGGAGAGTGATGCGATGACCAAAAACCTGCACTAAACGACCTTGACTCTCCCCACCAGACTTTTTGAATTGGGTTCAAAGGACTTAAGCTAGTACAAAAAGGGGGACGCGAGACCAAAACAATTGTTATACTATATCCATAAGCAAATGGCTTGTTTGTGCCCTAGAACATCTCCTTTCTGGAGAAACTTTGACACATGGAAACGACAAGAAGTTTATTTACTGGAATTGGTATTTTAGGTTAATTAAAGCTATCAAATCTCTAGGAAAATATAACTGGAACTTTCTTTTCAATATAGTAATGTATAAAGCATTGTCGATTTCGGATCACATTTTTCACGAAAACAGCTATATGAAAAGTAAAAAAAAAAAATAACTTTTTATGAATTAAACTTTTAATAAGATTATTACGACTCCAAGGCAAGTTCAAGAAAATGTCTTTACATGTGCGTTCTAATGATTTGTTGCCCGAGTTCTCCAGAGGCATCCAAAATTCTTCATATTTCTTAAACAAATGGCAGTATTCAAATTGTAGAGGCTTGAACGTATTTTACTGCAGCTTTCCGACGTGGTTTATTTCGCACATTAAGGAATGACGTCCGAGTCAGCTAAGCTACCACTCTAACGGCACAAATGTAATGTTTTGTCAAAAGTTTCCGTTGATACATTTAGTTGTTGACAAGGGCTGAAGCAGTGTTTGTCGAAACCGCTGGCCAGGAACGTCAAATAGCACAATTCGTTTTACTCATGTTTTACGTGCAACAGTTTTCCAGGAACCGTGAAGTTTAATTGGACAATATAAATGCGCTGACGTTTAAGTTACATTAAATATGACGTAGCCTGTGTGTCAATGGCGACTCGCACAATGTTGCGCAAGTTCCGTTTACTTTAATGAACGAAGCTACCAAGTGACCAGTAACAGAAGTAAGTCGACAACCAGCTAGAAATTTGAAGATGAAGATTACCAGGACTAGCGGCAAATAATCCGTTGTGGTTGCGCCCTGAATTTTACTTAAAAATCTGGCAGATACTACTTTCACAAATTTTTGAAGACCAGCGTCAGAATAACTTACATAAGCGCAACTATTAACATGTAGACCTAATTAGCAAAAATAGCCCATAGCTAACACCAGGACACTTGTTTAAGAGCCCCCGTACTCATGGGGGGAATAGGAGGTTAACTTCCCAAAAAGCTAATTTTTATCATGGTGAGCACAGGCGACTGCCAAGTGTAAAAAAAGTGCATATGGAAAGCACCCCTGAATCCCTTACGCCTCCCCCCAACCAAAATCCAAGGTTCGCCCCTTTACGTGAACAATGTCTTCTGCCATCCTCCTATGAATATTCCATGACACCGCAGCAAAGCTCCTTTAACGAGAGTTTCCACTGATGTCATTTCCACACGCTTTTAATACTGAATTGTGTGCTGCAGTAGGTCCTCAATTAGTGAGGCTAAATTCAAGGTAACTTGAGGGCGGTTTGTTTCTGTTCTACACGATGTACTTTGCGTTTCCCCCGCACAGCTTTATTGCCGTGACAAGCTAGTAAGTTCCGAATGCTGGATATGGCCGTGGATGTAGCTCAGGCAATTACCATCGAAAGCTCTACCGTACGTCTTCAATATTAGCAGATGCTTCGAGCTCTTTCCGTACTGTCGGATTCTCATTAACTTTACCAACGTGCCAAGAAAAGGGGAAGGACTAAATCCCACTGAATACTTAGCCTCCCTGGTTCAAGTGCAACTTACAAGGGAAGTTTCCGAAGTCGATTTCTGAAACAAAAGATGTTTGAAAACTTTGTTGACAGCAAGTGTTTGTTACTGTACGTAATGCGGGTAATGCACGACTGATTTTTTAAGACATCCCTTATACTAATTTGGAGTGTTCCCTGAAAGCTTTGGAGACTTTGACAGAAACAGAAAATGGACATTTCCTTGGTCATGGATAAGTCGTACCGTAAGAAGTAGTTACATAAGAATCCTTAGCACCAAATGAACGGTTTTGACGCACACGACGGCTAAAATTCAAGTGTTCAAGGTTTTGTAGTTCGGTAAAATAAACATGGTAGACATAACTATTCAAACAATCGAAAATATTCCCAAAAATATTTTACGGATTTCACGAAGTCAACATTTTTCAGCCACTCTGGTGCAAAAAAAATAAGGTAGGTCAAGGCGCAAATGTCGACAATTTTTATTTTTTGACTTTTTTAGCTCAGAAGAACAAAAAATCACTTCTGTTGTATAAACATAGCTATGTTGAAACACATATTCTTGCATCAAACTTATCCAATATTGTTAAAGCACTTAAAAAAGTTAAAGCGCATAGTCAGACAAGTGTGTCAAATAAAGCGTGCTACGCGCTCGTCTATTTGCACTTTGTCCTCTCCATTCTATTCGCTCAAACGAACCGAATTCCATCCGTTATAGTAACGATCTAGGTTCGTGCTGTGTATACGTAAAGTAGTAAGAAATCAGTAAACAAGGTCCGAACTCCGTGCGGCTGTAACGCACACAAGAAAGCCTCCAAACGTTTCCTTTCGCACTAATTGTGGGCCTTTTATACACGCTACTGCAAATAAGCGTGGAAATGCGCTTGTTCTCTGTGACGTCAAGCAAGGATACAAACGTCACTCACTTTAAACGCTAACAGATTGTCTATTTCGTCAAGACTACTTACCCGTCACAAAAAAAGATCCAGCAATCCATCAGTGCCGCGTTCGTCTTTCTTTCCGTTCTGTTCCTGTTTATTTCTCCTTTCACGCTCTCTTTCCGTGATCCAGTGAAATTAGTCGTATTTACCCAGATGTTCATCTTCCCTTTTAGAAATCCCTTGACTCAATTAGCCACAGAAACGAATTTCTTTTACAGTCTCGTGGGGAAACATGTTGATTTCGAAGTTTCATTCCGCATGTTACTCAAAACAGCCCTATATTTGCTCAAATTAATTCAACAGTTATCTTTTAATACTAACGCCATAGTACTAAATATGCGACAAATGTGCTATCTTCTTTTTCATGAATATTGTATTGTCCTATTATTAAGCATTTTTCTTCTTTATAGCCCTATTGGCTGCGGTCGGTGCAGGCGTCTTCAACCTGCAGAACGCCAAATTTCCACTTAACTCCTCTTTTATGGTGCAATGGAGCTGGGCGTATTATCTCCAGTTAGTAGTTGTGGGACTCGAGATCCTCTTAGCGCTCTTTGCCACGCTCGATTTCTGGCAATCCCGGAAACTGGGAGGTGATCCGACGCTTTACAGCCGCGATCCTAGCGGCCAATACGCTGTTACGATCGACAACCCCGGTTTTAGGGATGAAAATGGCCGCCCTGCAGCATCGGCCCCTCGCCCTTCTCCTAAAATCATTCGCTCTTCACCTTCTCGAAATTCTTCACGGAGCAAAAAATCTTCCAACGGAGTCCATTCGTCTCGCTCATCGCATCGCACCCATCGGGGTACTTCCACTTCCAAAAAATCCAGCATAGCTGTCACGTCATCTAGCGGCGATCCATACATTTACGTCAACACCGCTCCTAATCCTTCTTCCAACGGCAAACCCTCCGGCACCGGGCGTCAGTCCCCAGCCTCGGATTCCGTCGATGGTAGTGTAAGCCTTTATAGTGGCTCAATTGGCTCCATCGCCACGACAACAAATTCCGTCCTCTCTTCAAACGGCTCGGCGTCCTTTGGTCCGAAATCTCCTTTGAAATCATCCATCAAGAAGCCGAAAAATTACCAGTTTCAATCGCCGACTCCGGATCTAAACAATTCCGTCCATTCCAACGATACCACTTCTACCGTAATGACTACCGATGGAATACCTAATCCAGGCTTTTCAGCTGCCTCGCCTACGCCGTCCCGTAATGGGACTATCAAACGAGTCCGTATCCATACCCAAAGTACTGAAGTGTAAGAAGGGAAAAGTATTATGGGTGAAGCAATAAACATTTCTCCCGAGTTGGAAAACGCGACCTGAATTTCGTTTGACGCCCAAATTGACTTTATGGTGTTCTGTAACTTAAAAAAAGATGATAATAATGTTACACCCATCCCAGTGAAAGCTCAGTTTTTTTTTTCACCAAACTGAATTTCAGTTATGTCCCATGCACTTTTACCAAGGATCACAAAAATTCACAGCTGCGCCCATTTAGTGCTACCTACAAGAGGATTCATTATGTTCCTCTTCCCAGTGTGCATTTAACCGGTGTGGAATATATCCGGCTTGCAATTTTGCTTTTCTTTCGATTGTCCCCAATCTTAGAACTTTGACACATTAATTATAGTTTCTCCCCTTATTGGTGCCAAGTGCGTCCCTTTTGTACGAAAATGGCGCTATATTTTCAACATTTTTTTAGAAACAGCGTTTTTGTAAAGAATCAAACAGGGGTTTTGCGGCGAAATATGCGTGTTGTAACACGTTACAAATTTTTGTACTTGTGTGGTTGTAATTTCGCCGTCCAAGAATCAATTTTACCATTGTTATGCATAAAATGAGAACAACACTTTAACAAGTCACAATTTCTTTCTTTGTAAAATTAGAGATGCTCCATCACCATTTGAAATTCTTCTCTTTGCTCAAGGTTTGCAATAGTTTCTGGCTCACAGACCTGGAAGATTCAACACACAAATGAGACCTGGTAGGCACTATTAAGTGTGGTGGTAGGCGATGTCGAGAAAGAAGAAAAGAAAGTGCTAATGAACTTGCCGTAGAATGTGATTATGTAGTCCGGACGGATACAAGACCAATAAAAGGAAAGGCTTGGATACCACAGCGTGGCACGTATGGTACTCGAACGTCATAAAGGTTTCTGTAATCGCCGAGGAAGAACCTTTACGTTGGTGGGAGTTTAAAAAATTAGTAGATTTAAGGTCTTGCTTTACAATACAAAGAATAATTACCTGTGAGAGAATGCAAAGTACCCAAAACAGTTTTGTAAAACGCTCGCAAAATATCACGACGGCGTGCATTGCTCAAGCCTGTCGTGGTAGGAGGCTCTTTTTCCCATATGTGGGGAGTTAAAGAACTCACGCACCGTCGTTTCTGAGTGTGGATCAGGACATACCTAAGCAAAAACTTAAAGAATATTTTTCCAATTGAAATACAGCGCAACCCGCTTATTTGAATAGGCTAGGGACCCGAAGGACAGTATTCAAATGTGAGGAGTGTTAAAAAAATACGGGGTTGTGTCACTTCGCATTGTCATATATACAGCGGTTCTTTAAAATGTTTGTCAAAATGCGAAGTATTCAATTATCCATTTTTCAGTACAAAAGTAGGTTTAATTTATTTAATAAATAATGGGCTTAAATTATTGAATTAATAATGGGCTTAAGAGGGGACCGTCAACCTTTCATTAAGTTGTGCGGGTTACTCAAATAACTGATATCTAATAAAATGCAGACCACTGTATATCTATTAGATTATACTCATTTTCCGGGCCAATCCAGTTAAGATCCCTTTTTGAGGCTTCTGATGTGAAAAGCCTGCTTAGAACAGAGCCACGAAAAAGAATAACTAATACTTTAAACTGAGTTTCAAATATTTTAATTATAGAATATGTAATGCTCCAGAAATATTGATACAAATAGATAGTCTTAAGGCCAATCTTTACTCTTTCACAGTTCCATAGTCAGGATTTCAATTCGGAGGTTTTCCAATATGCAATTTTATTGGACATTTGGGTTTTGCCTATCTTCATCATTATAAAACAAAATTTCGGTGTGGGGGAGGGGATATGGTAACCCCTTAACCTCTCCCCTGGCAACGGGCCTGTTCTTTCCTTTCCTTAACTCTGAATGGGGGGAAAACGGAACATTGCGTGGAAGATTTTCCAATCACTACTATATGTTTGTCATTTTTTTCTAATGAAATCTCTAAATTAGCAACTACTAGCGATTACCGAGGAGAAAATGTCAAATTCCTTTTTGTTAAACTTAAGTTCCTTGAACAATTACACATTACCTGTTCATTGTTCTCTAAATTATTTCCTCGTTAATTACGAGAGAGTAAAAGGCAAAACTTTACTGTCTCAAAAATTTTGAAAAATATCGAACAGTAAAGGTAAAGTCGTCACCTCAAGTTTTCCATGTAATCGCCCTATAAGAGAAGGTCGGTAAACAGTGGCCTTACACAACGACGCTTAGATCAAATGCTTGCACGGGCGGAATGTTTAAAGAGATAAATGTCATGTTACGAGAAAATAACAGCAGTCATTTTCAAGTTTGACAACTTGTCACTTTGGGGGTTTTCGTTAAAAATAGATCAATTTTCAAATCCGATCAAATATCAATAGATCAAATTCGATTTATGAGATCTTATGAGACTTTCATGCTCTGGTAGACACATCAACAGCTCATATTGCCAAAACACGAAAAAACGTGTTGAACCGAGTTTAACTTGACAAAGCTCTAATACTCTCTCCCTTCACTCTCACACGCGACATGGGAACTAGAAAATAGCGAAAATCCGCACACAAACAGTGCCAAAGCGCAGAACAGTAAACTATCGGAAAATTCACACGTTAGAGCTAACTTTCACTTCACGTCAGATCCAGCCAGGCTTCACACAGACGGCGCACTTCCTTACCGTAAGCCCCAATGCAATATTTCATTTTCTTGTACTTCGAAAGAGAAGCTGTACGAGCGATTCGCGAAGAACATCATGTGGATTGTCCATTACCGCTATCCGAATGAGAGGCATTCAGACTTTATGGCTTGCTCATTTATTAGGCCTATTTAAACTAATTGACGACTTATTTCGGAAAAAGACTGAATTTGGTTTGGACAGACAAGTGTTCTGTAATTTACACATATAAAGTTAACGTGTGTTAACAGCCCTGCTCCGTAATAACCCTCCTAATTTTCCTCTGAATATCCCAGAGAAAAAAGGTCTACGGTACTGTACTACGTTTTAGGTTTACGTGGCAGACGTCTCCTTTCGCGAATTTTCCCCCACAGCGAAGGACTTATTGGACAGTTTACTATTTAGAATAATAACTTAATACTTCACTGCTCTCTCGGAAATCTTACATTACAATCTCATTTTTGGGGGCTAGGAAAGGGAATAAGCAAAATTTCTGCATACAAAAGTAAAAATACTTACCCTAAGATGTTTTTATCTAGAGCGAAATCAGGCGGAATATTGACGGGGTAGATGGTCTCCGCAGACTTGATTAAAGCAAAAGCAGGTCTCCAGAATCTTCTCACTTCCTTTTCCAATTCCGCCAGCGACGGTGTAGTACCACATAAGACAGCGATATCCGTCAATTGAGTTAGTTTCCATGTCACCAAGCGAAAGGGCACCTTGCGATATCCGGAATATTTTTTTTTTAGTACAGGAGAGAATTTTACTCGAGAAAACACATAAAAGCGTTAAAACGGTAAAAGGATGGAAGCATTGAATTAACATATCAAAAGCGCTTTGGGGAGCATATTGACGTTTCTATTTTTTTCTGTTTTACTTTGGGACTCCGGATGGGCAAATAGATTGGAATATCTCTTCCGGTGCAGTTTGCACTGCAGGTTAAGCACAAGAATATCAATATGAGTTCTTCGCTGGTTAAACTCCACCAATCCGCCGTAGCTGCTGCTACTTTGCCGCTGATCACTAAGCAGCCAAACACGGTGCCAACACTTTCGGCGAAACACTGTAGTATTCCCTAAGAATGATAGCTTTTTAGCTGTTTTTGTTTCTAACCCATGGGGCACGTATTTTTTATTTTCTGCCTTGCAAGGTGTAAGGTAAAAGAAAAATTGAGCACCATACTTCGAAAGTAGCTTTTTCGGGACAAAAGAGACAATCAACACTATCAGTTAGATCACAGAAATGATCCCAAGTTTCTTCAGGTTGGAGACTGTCGAGCAACTTGTCAATTAAGGGGTACGACACCTAGAAACGGGCATAAGGTTCAGAAAAGTTGACACAATTATAGGTTCTGAAAGAAAAGAACAACTTTTAGGTCGCGTTTGAGACGCTCGACGTTCCGTATATTGGCCAAGTCCTCCCAACCCAGACAGAAAACCATAGACTGGAAAACGCGCTCTAACAACCGCTCCAAATACGTGCTAGTCAGGCCATCATCCGATGCTACAACGACCAGGATAAGGCTGAATTGTAGAAAAAAAAAGAGAGAAAGCCGTTAAATTATCTTCCCGTAAAAAAAGGTGGGAGTTAACCTATCAAGAAATTCCTTCCACACTAACTGACAGTCCGCGGTGGTAGTTTTTACCAAACGGCAGCCATGGGAGGTAGCAAACGTAAAAACACCATTTAGGGAAGCTGACACAGGAAACGGCAACTAAAAACAGGAATATCCATATCGGGTCACTATTAAGAAATATTAATTTTTCTTTTCTTTTTTTTTACCAAAAAATAAATGCACGATATATATGCTTTACATATAACTTTCATGCTTCAAAAACTTCAAAAGCGAAGTCGCCAACATTAAGCCCGCGCAAGAAAAACTTTATTTTTTGGTTCTAGCGCTTTGTAGTGAACGAGAAATTTTACTAACGGAAATACTGTTTTTCTTCATTCCAGGTAAGAAGAGTTGAATAACCTAACTTAAGCTACCAAAACCTTAACAATTTTAATACATCTAGCCCGTTAAACCGGATTTCAATTCCCAACGCGCAACGAAACCGAAGTTATCTTTCCTAACTGCGTGACCCTCCAACAATACAGTCCATTCGCTAACAAGTGATTGGAGAAAACGGAAATATTGGCTACGGGGTAAGCATTGTTTTTTTTTTTTTTTTTAAAAAAAAAAAAAAAAAAAAAAAAAAAAAAAACTTCTTTGGGTGACATCGCAACGGCATCTTGAAACATTGTACTTGTAAGCTCTTGTAACACATCTGCTGAATTTTAGAGTAATTTGCGCAATAGTCAGTAAGTAACAATTTAATTGGTTTCAAGTCCAAGGGTTACTTTTACTGACGTTTCACAAATATACTGTATTATTAGTTCTTCCTATTGTTTTTACCCCTTTTGTATTGAGACGATATACCTATGAATACTATTAAACATTGTTCTTTTTTTTCCATACCACTTCGGGGCTATAATTATTAGTTTTCTCACAATAGCTCAAATGTACAACACTTTTTAAAAGGTCAAATTAGCAGAAGTTCTGAAAAACTAAAATACTGTATACGAAATTTGCCATGGGTTTTGAAGTAGTTTTCGCATAGGTTGCATGGTTAACACAAACGTACTCTTACAGTGTGAATAATTTTTCTCCTCTTAATGCAGAAAAAAATTTGCCGGGAAAAAATACACAAAAACAGACAATACTTACACCTTTTCTCAAGGTTAACCCATAGGGTTATTTAATATAATGAAACACTGTTCTATTTACAGTGAGATTAGAAACTTTTCTTGGTGGGAAACTTCGCCATTCATAAATGTTGTTTACCTTAGTTTACCTTACTTGAGTCCCTTCGATTCAAAGGTGCGATATACGATACAAAAATCAACCCAGATGGTAAGGGTGGCGTTCAGGTAGGTGATGTTCAGTTCAGACAGACTTAGTTTTATGGGTTAGAATAAGTTGGATAAGGCTTAACCAAATTTAAGCTTATTCATTTAAAGAAAAAAATCACTCTAAAACAATGAAAAACGAAACCAGTGGTCGTGATTCTTTTTAATATACCACAAACAGTTAGAAAAACGTGCAAGAAAGTCCACTGATGTTAATGGCTTAACATGTTAAGCAAAAAGCAGTCAATAGGAATTGAATTTACTCACCGGAGGGATGTCTCCTTTACGTCGGGTAAAAAGAGGTATTCCAGAAGTAGTTTGACAAATCAGGTACGCTGACATGGTATACGAATACGCGTACGGTTATCCCCTCAGCTTTACGTTACACAGTTACTACACAATTACATTTAACTGCATTTGTAGGCTGCCTTGTTAATAAAACATTGTAATAGCTCCCTTACATACATTCCAAACATACAAACAGAATTTTGCACCTCCTCACAAGGCAGTAAAACGCGGTATACACCAAATTTTATTCCAGATTGGATACCCACACGCCACCTGTTGCGCTAAAGAGAAAACCACTTAGGTTTTATCTTTCTTCTCATCCCCCGAAATTCTTTGCTGGCCAAACCCTGCAGGCGTTGATTTTGCTTATCCTGTGTAACGCATTGTAGTCTGTTATTATACAGCCTGCTCAAAAATAACACAGAAGATAATACGTCGGACAGTCAACGTTGCTTGTCTTGAAATTTTTAAATAAATAAAGTAACTCAGCCTGTCCAACTGAAATGCCTATACGGTTTTTTAGCAAGTAGTCATAATTAGCTATCCAGACTTGCTGGCTTCTGAGATGCTCTACCTGGGTACTTCGGCGTGGAAGAAATAATGAATACTAAACCACACTGAACCCGTACGTACGCCATAATTGGAATCAATATATCATGTCTTCGTTGCAACACGTAGCTGTAAAAGATTTTTTTTTCAGAAATTCGCCACTTGACTACCAAAACAGAATCGCTTTCCTACAGAACTTGCGTAGAACTCATACAGCTTATATTACTCTTCGTCTTACCCTAATGTATAGATTAATATAATAGGTTAAGCTATATATGAGCTCTGAGATGCGATGTAGTCAAAAGGCATGCTACTCGGTATTGTGTACACGTATGTAAATGAATACTTTACATAGAATGCGAGAAATTATTCACATTCGACTCGCACTGTATTTTGCATACAAATCCAACAAGTCTTGGCTCGTCCGGGGCAAAACAACCTGCAACGCTTGTGTGACGTGTTTTCTTGTCACTGTCTTATTGTGGATATCTTCTTCTAATGCTCTTAACGCCGATTCTTGCACCAAAGCTGACAGTTCTGCCCCGGAATAACCCTCCGTAATTTCTGCCAGCCAGTCTAGCTCTACATCCTCCATTGGCGTTCGATTCATTCTGAGAGCTAATATAGCTTTTCTCGTTTGCAGATCTGGCAACGGCACGTACACTAGTCGATCTAATCTTCCAGGTCGCAACAATGCCTAAAACAGACAATAAAATTAATTTACTTCGAAATTTGCTTTACTATGTTTCCTCTTACCGCATCAATCATATCCGGTCGGTTGGTAGCAGCGACTACTAAAACATCCTCCAAGGCTTCCACACCATCCATCTCGGTCAAAAGTTGTGCCAAGACGCGGTCGCCCACACCGTGCCCTTGGTTCGACCTCGAGGAAGCTAAAGCATCCAATTCGTCCAAGAACACCACTGCCGGTGCCATTTGCCGAGCTCGCTTGAAAGTATCCCGCACTGCACGCTCTGACTCGCCCACCCATTTGCTGAACAATTCTGGACCCTTTAAATTGACAACAAGACACACCAATACCGTAAGAGTTTTCATCAGAACATACGAACAGAAGTGAAAACCCATGTTTAAAAAGTATACGGAAAACAAAAGCAAAGATTTGTCCGAAATTTATGAAATTACTACAAAATGATGTAACATTTTACCTTGACCGATATGAAGTTGAGTCCAGTTTCAGTAGCGAGAGCTTTAGCTATCATAGTTTTTGAGCAACCCGGAGGACCAAACATCAATAAACCTTTCGGTGGCTTAATTCCTAAGCGTTTAAAGGCTTCTGGATTTTTCAATGGCCACTCTACGCTTTGTTTCAGTTGCAGTTTGAGCGCTTCTTGTCCACCAATGTCTGTCCATTGCACTTTCGCGACTTCCACTTGTACTTCACGCATACCGGAGGCCGACACTCGTGTCAAGGCAGACGCTAAATCGCTATCAATAATAGCAATACTGTCGTTCTATTAAAACAGGTCCGAATTTTTGGTTTAAGTTTCATTCAAAACACGAAAAACTGAATACTAAAATCTAAAATAATAGCTCACTTCGGTTTTTAATCTGCTGGCAGCTTTTAACGCTGCTTCTTCGACTAAAGCCATTAGATCCGCCCCAACGAAGCCATGGGCTGCTTTGGAAAGCAGATCTAACGCTTCGTTGCTGATCTGATGTTTGCGGTGGCGTAGGTGCTTCTCAATTATGGCTCGCCTTTCGTCCGGTGTCGGGACTCGGAGTTCAACCTCACGATCTAAGCGTCCCGGCCTTCGCAACGCTGAGTCGACGGCATCTGGCCGGTTAGTAGTTGCAAGAACCAACACTTGGGGACCGTAACTGGTACTCAGATCGTCCAATAAGGCTAAAACCGCTGCTACCACTCGTCTTTCTTGATCCGAGTGTTGTCCCTGGCGTTTGGGACACAAGGCGTCAATTTCGTCCAATACTAAAACGCATGGCGACCTATAAGCATTACATTACATAGGGAGGCGAGTTTAATATCAGCGGATGAATGATACTTTTGTTTTGCAAGCTGGAAATGTTCCTTAATGCGGGCTTCCGTTTCGCCATAATATTTACTGTACAACTCCGGACCTTGAATGCAAACTACGTTGACTTTTAAGTGACTGGCGAGGGCTTGGCACATCAAGGATTTGCCAGTACCGGGAGGCCCGTAGAGTAACACACCTCTACTCGATTTTTCGGTAGCGGCATTGAAAACTTGGCTAGCTAACCGGGTTAATTCGTTTACAACATCTTGATAGCCACCAATGCTATCAATGGAAGGTCGCTTTTTCTCATCAAGGGTAGAGTTCTGTAATGAAAGACCTTCTATGGTCACTAATGTACTCGGCAAAACTCGATACCAAGCCGATCCGAAGGATACATCCCTTTGAAAAGCGTCAGACAGCTCATCGACGATCGAAGGAGGAGCTACCACATTTATTTCGCGCACTTTGAGTTGCAACAAACGACCATAGTACTTGATTCGTAAAATTTCGTTTTTCCGAACGACTTTGTTGGTAAGGTAGCTCTGGGTAAACGATTTGCATTCTATGGCAGTGGCTGGAGGTAAGGTGGAGAGTAACTCTAGTGTCAGAGCTTTCGCTGGGACAGTTGGACAGAGCTTTTGAATGCTAACAACCGCTCCGGCCCGTAAGTTCCAGTTTGAGGCTGTTAAAATAAAAACATGAAAAAGCGTACGAAGTCCATCAAATAGGGAATAACGAAAGCTATTTATAATAGTACAAAACTCTTACCGGGCGATATGGAAACGGAAGTTGGGTGAATATGAGAGCAGGGCCATGCTATTCCAATCCAATCTGAAGAATCTTCATCGGTCGCCAAGGAGGAAAGAGTTATCTCGTCTCCAATGGCAATACTACATAACTGAAGTGTTGCTGGCGCGACGAGTACAAGTTGGGGCTTAAATGATTCAGGTACTCGGCTAAAACATTCTGCAAATGAAAAACGCAAGTCAAAAGTAGATTTCATCTCGCATTAATTTCGCGGTAGAGGTAAGGTGCTTTTTGAAAAAAAAAATGGAACTTGGATAGCCGATTTCACAAACAGTGGTTCTCAAAGACAAAGCAATTTAAGGGACTCCATGACAACTCTTGCATGAGTTTTACTGAAGTGCTACTTTCGCCTAAGTCTGAAGACAGCAGACAACAATACATCGCAGGTGCGATGTCGGTCGTCTCCTAAAATAAGAATAAAAACTTTCGCAAAATTTTTGTAAAATTTAATGTATCTACGAAATCGTCAACAAAGCTCCGTGAGATTGGTCATAAGCACCCTACCTTTTCCGTGTCCGTAATGGCAAATAGTGTAAAATGTATGTCACTACCATCTTCACGCTCTTCAACTGTTCCACGCAGAATTTTCTGTTGGATGTAACCGGAAAGTAACTCATGACTACCAGCGTGTTTAGGCCAATCTTTAGCTAGAATGAAAGCGTCACACGTGGTACAATGCTTCCATTCTACTTGGTTGATCGTTTTGTTTTTGGGTCTAACAGGAGTGGACGAATTATTTGAATTTGTCGAAGGGGAGGGTGTCTGTGGGGTTTTAGGAGTTTTAGCAGGCATTGTCAACAAGACGACAGGTCTAACTGTCGAGTAAGCTGGGCAAGTTGAGTTCGGGAAGGCCGAAGGCATGAAAGTGTAACTCACAAAGTCGGGAGATGGCAATACTGAAGCTAGAACGTTCGTTTGAATCGGCGTCCATCACCGTCGGTTACATGTGATGAACAATTGAATATTACGTAAAAGATGCGAGAAAAACATTACAGCGAGTGAGCGCTTTGACGGATCCAGATAATATAATAGTCTCAACTTTAGTCGAACTTGGATAAGGCGAAAACCGGCTTAACTCGAATGAAAACTTATAATACTGTCTTTAGCCCGTTCAATACAATGTAAATGAAGTCCTGGTAAGACAGTAGTAGGCCTACTTGAAACTTAAAATCGAGAATTTCTATGAAAAAGTGAAAACGTATTTTCGTTTTGATGTAACAGGCTTTCATGACCTCTTTCATCTTTCACATTTTTTCACCTTGACATTTATTGATGGTATTGTTTGGCATAACAGTAAAGGAAATTGTCTGGAAAACGTGAGAACTTTGTAATTAATCCTGTCCTTATATAAATACAAGTCCTGGTAAGACGAAACTCCACATAACACGAAGTTTCCTACCGGTTGCGAGGCCTTCGACAGAAGCAGAGAGTACTCCAGAAGCAAGGAAAGCGCTTTTTTGCCATTGAAACATTGATTTTAGCTGTCGTGGAAAAAGAACGAAGTAACTTACTCACTGGAAGACAACGCCGTTCAATATTGAAATCACTTCAACCAGCCTTCAAAATTTTCGACATTCCATTCTACAGTGCCCTTATGCAAACCATAGGAAAGTTAATAAGAACGTTAGGTATTCATGTTAAGTTAGGAATTTTTATTTGTAAGTTTTTACCGAGTTTTCTCTGTATTATTTAGTATAGAAAGCTTTCACTTGGAGAAAATCTTAGTTATTAGTAGTAAATAGTCTTACTTTAACGTAATACAGTTAAGTTCATTTCATTTGGATAGAATTAGGTTATTTACATTAGGATTAGTTACTAGGAATTTACGTTAGGATAATTCTTATAAAAATGGTTTAGTTGGTGTGACAAATTCGATTCAGAATAATCAAAAACAAAAAAAAATCAGAAGTATATAACAATACACTAAAACAGTTAGTTGAAAAATAAGACTCTGAACCTTAAATGAGCATGGGAAACAAAAACTCATAGAATACACGTCCCTATAACTGTTAAATCGCCGCACACATGCAAGCTTTCTGAAGGCAATGTAACGCATGAAATGTAAAAAAAAATCGGGAAAACAAACTAAAAAGAAAACAATCAACAATTCAAATTATAGGCTGAAAAATAAAAACACAAGCACAATTATAACCCGGCAACAACACAATAAGAAACAGACCAATAAATCTCGGCAAAATTTTCGCAACATGTCACCCATGGAAAACAAAAGCAAACTTCAAAGCAAAACAAAAACAATGTACTTCGACTGAACGCAAGCACGACGACGCTACGAACACCGTGTACGCATGGCAAACTGTTTACGCTCAAGACGCGCCAAACAGAGCAATTTTATCTCATCATCCGTTCTAAGCCCGACTGCAGCCTGCAGCAGCAATGTTAACTCGACGCTCCGATGAACCGTCTTAATCCTACAGGGCTTTACGAGCACTTCCCGAGGCAAGCTGGTACGCGAAGTTTGGCACGCCCAGACGATAATATTAGCTCGTATCACTTAGTATCACTTAGTATCAGCTAGTATCGACTGATTCACAGCATGATCTGGAGCCTGATCATCAGAAATGGGTTAATCACTCGCACTAGGTGGCTGTACTGGAATTGGCGGGAAATTAGAAAACTAACCCTGATTCTTCACTTTCCTTCATTATTTTTCGTCATAGCCTAGATATTTTTATTCCTATTCTTTCATCTATTCAAAATCAAAAACTAGTCGCTTAACAGCATTTCAAACAGTTCCTGCTATTTTTCCGAACCCCGAATGTGAATGAAGTGCTATGTAGCACGGACTATAATTCCACCAATATGTGTGCTATTATTCACAACTTGTAAAAAGGATTGAAAGGTCAAAATAAGAAAATAACACCTTTAGTAACTCATAATTCGTGTTCGTCACTTGTAGGCAAAAGGACCTATTTACGTGGCCATACTAAATGAGAGTTGCAATGATAATATTGATTTGAGTTCAGGGTGTTTGCATATACATTTCAAATCAAACTGATGCGACTGCTCGCGCTTCATATTAGATCGCGTGCGAAATCATTTTCACTGGCCCAGAAACCAAGGGTACGGAAGACAAAATGGAGGAACATGAAATAACATATCGAAACAAAACTGGCATGACAATATAGTAGCTCATCATTTACTGATATTTGAATTTTCTAAGTGGTAAGCAGAACACCCTAGTGATGGAAAAACGGAATATAATGTTAAGCAGAAAGAATCTGCCACTCGGCGTCCCAAAATATGAGCCCTTAATAAGGTAACCTGAGCAGCAGAGGCGGCGTCAGGGGGGTGACAGGGGTGTCCATGCACACCATGTCGGGGAATTGCTGAACCCCGTCGGGGAAGGCCATACATGGGTGTCGGGGAGACCTATAAATGGGTATCTGCATAGAGAGAGATTTGCCGACTGTATCGAAGATTAGACCCAATTTATTCCCACACATCCATACACTGTGTAGAACTTTTGGAGTCAACAGATACCCTCCCTCAAGTTCATGTAAAATATCCTGATACCTATATACCTAACAATCTGTTTGGTTGAAGTCAGCAAAAGCTGGTGATTGGGCAGTGGAGACAGAAACAGTCACTAGCTTGCTTGTTTCTGAGCTGCATTGTGAATAGCACCTCCTCACCCTGCAGTGGTCGTAGGAAAGTGTGCAGTGAATGTTGTGTATGTGCGTGTGTGTGTGGGTCTGTGTGTGTGAATGCATGAGTGCAAGCAGTTCGACTTACAGACGTGTCGAAGGCGGGTGTATTTTCACTTTAGCACGGTTTGATTTAGAGATGAACAAGTCTGGTGGAGCTAAGGCTTTACGTCGAAAAGTCCAGTGTACACTGTGTAAAGAAATATTTGACAATGATTACCTATCGCGTCATCCGGCATCCAAACACCCTGAATTAAAAAATGAACAGCGGTTAGCTCCTACATGTGAGCCCGGTGGCATAGTGATGAGAAGTCCTTGGGACATCCCGCCATCAAAGAAGCTGTGTCGACTTGCGAATGTGAAAGGAGTTTCAGCACTCTTGGGATCATCAAGAATCATCTGAGGACAACGATGAGCAATGACCGCCTGAATAATCTCATGATACTCGGGGTGCACAAATCCCGTTCTGCTTCTCTTGATCTAAACGATGTTGTTAATGCGTTTGCAGCTCGATACCCACGATGTCCAATACTTTTATCGCAACTTTTTCTTGTATTTTAACTTTATGGATGTTGTTTGTTCTGTTCATCCCATGTACTTCTTGACACGTTGATAAAAATATTCAAGAAAACTTCAGCGAATTTCTCTAAGGCCATCGGGTTTTTATAGTGACTTCTCACGAAAAAATGGAAATTTCTTGCAAAAACTGTCCTATGCGGCCATGCCTATTTTTAGTAATTCTTTATTGGTTATGAGCTAAAAGAAAAATTTTATAATTGTTAATCGATTTTTGTTCGTATTTTCTGAAATTGACGTTCGCGACATGTTCTTTTGTCAATGGACACCCCGTCGGGGAAACCGAATATCTGTCGGGGCAACCCCTGGCGCCGCCACTGCTGAGCAGGAACCAACATTCGTACCATTGTGTGGCCAGTCAAGCTGTGTCGTCAATTCCATACCGAGACCCGTGAAGTACGGGCAAAATGGTAAGTTAATTCAGTTCAATATTCATTTTAATTGTGTGTGAAGAGAAAATAACTTTCGTTTTCTTTTTATAGTCCCATATCAGTTTTGAATGCTAGTCGTGCCGTCAACGTTCTCCTCAACCCTTGTTTTTCGGATAATTTCGATGCTTCTGGAAACGACAAGGAACTCGCCCCGAGCCGGATATCTTGTGCCCATAAGGAAATGGGCGAAGAGACTTTTCGTGTTTGTACATGTATGTTTCATATTCTGAACAACTAACTGGAAGCCTTATCAGCTTAGAAATTAAAAACCCGCTGATATCCATAATAGGGACGATTATTTTTATCAGCTATCGACCATAAACAAGTGAACCCGTAATACCCGTATTCACTGGAAGTGTGTCATAATTTGAACCCCGTATTACTCTACCCAAAATTTCCCTTTGAATTCCATAGTCTAATAAGTTGAAGGCCAAGCATTGACTCCTTGTGAAACTGTATTATAATATCTGTGCATAGGCCATCTCCAAAACCACACTTATACCAGGAAAAACTTTTCATTTGTTATAGTCTCGAAGAAATCTTATACCATCAAATTAACTGCTCCCAAGTCAGGGACGTTCGGTACGCTTTTCTTTAAATCAGACACAGTGCAACAATACATATATCCCGAACCGAAGTTTGCCCTGGCCCACGTCGCCCACGTGATTTGAGAACAGACGTCCGTGCAAAGCACATAATCTGACGTTATACTATTAATGTGCGGGTTATTAATCCCCACAAACGCTACTGCTTCGTTAGTAGTCGGATCGTGCACCACCTTCCAGTAATATTTCGGCGCTGGTAGATAACCCACATTGTTGCTATCATAGTACAGATATATTGATACTAAATTATTATTAACATCCGTCAACTTCAGAATGTCATGAACTCCCGTGTAGACGTTCAAGTTCCGTTTGCGTCGGCTGCTTTGATCCCGAGTGGCCATTTCTAGCGCTTTCCAATTGCCGTTATTGAACGCCTGCCACTGGGGGGCAGCATTGATATAGTAATAGGTGGCGTCTTGGTGTGCCAAAAAGACGAAATCGGCGTCGGGTGCCAAATGTCCTCTAGCGAAATACCAGCTCTTGGACACGTTAAAGTACGTATTTGCCAACTGACTGGAGCCTAAGATGGTCGTCAGCGTGGTCAACTGGCTTGATTGACTGTAGGCGGTATCTACGGGTATAGCTCCGAAATATTTGTCTTTCTTGAACGAAGGCCGCGTGGCGTCACCATCGCTGGCGTCGATGGCAGCACCATACAAGACATCGTTCGAATACAGAGTAATAGATTTGATCTTGTCATGGCAAACTTGAATTTGACCCACGAAGGTTGTACCAATATCCCAGCCTATGGTGACTAGCGTACCTTCGTTACTGGCTCCGCAAGACGTACTTTCCTTCAAGGACTCTTTAACTTTCTTGTAACAACCCATGGCACCATACCCAACGCCAGTGCTGATGCCATTGAGGGCGAAGATGCCTGCCGAGCATGTGGCAGGTGCAGTGGCAGTGGAAGTGGCGATCAAGTAATTCCCCGTGCCTGGGCAAGCGACAGTAACTTGCTGACTGGACGCCAGCTGAAATTGGCGGGATGTACCACTCAGTGTAGGCAAAACCCACGTATTGTTGGGATAGACAAATAGCGGAGGATAGGCAGGCGCGTTAACGTCCAAATCAACGGCACATGACCCTAGCATTTCGTTCAAAGTATCGTTACAGTAACAAGTCACGTTAAGTTATAATTAGTTCTATTACCAGCACGCAATGCAGTTTTCTTCCAGCCTCGTTTTAACGAATCACGCTCGTTAGTGCTTTTAGGATTGCAAGCCAAAACTAGGGTCAACCCCAGAAGAAGGCAAGATGCTGCTTTGAAAAGCCTCATCTTGAGACTGTGACGAACCTTGTTCGCAGTTTTAACCCTTGTACCAAGTAGCGCTTATATACATCGAGTTTAATGTCAAGCCATGTCCACCACATGTGTGTGTTCTCATCTGGAAACTGTTTATCAACGCTTTATTTGTTTAGTTTCAAACACGAGTGCGTAATAGTGACAAGGGAAACAGCTGTAGAAATTAACCAACTAAAAATGCTGGCGGGGGTGCCGTAGATAATTTATCCGAGAAAATAAAGCGAGCTCCTTTTATAACCACTAAGGATAGAATAGAGACTTTCTTACGTCGAAAACATGAGGCGACAGGAACTTTAGGGCAACACATCGCTTGGCCTTTGTGTGTGCAACGCATTAGTGACACCTGAAAAGACGAAATAAATATCGGGTTCTAATGGGCTCTTCATAACGCCATTATGACTACACTTCCAATCACAAACAACTGCACCGATCACGACACATTTAAAGTTCGCGGTCTCTAACATAGAACATCTAGTATTTGATAGGAATTCATTATTGCGGCAGATTTGCCGCTTACGTAACAAGCCAGTAAAACACTGGATTATTCCTGTAATATAAACTGACTGCGTTCCAGAGGTAAGTAGCTAATAGAACCAACTGGTCGTAAAATGTCATCTGGTCGAACACAAGTAGGAATTCGTTGAGTTGTTACGTATCGAGGTGTTAAAAGTAGCATGCGAAAAACAAGTAGTGTCACTCCTTGGGGTAAGTAAGATATGCCTCGTACTATGCATAGGATTTGCGTTCGCCTTTTTCAGTCGAATCGGAAGTCTGACTCATTGATTTGCGAAATGAGGAAAACACCTAGCTGCCTTGTCATCTTGAAAAAATTCTAGTAAGCATATTTAGGCCGACAAAGACTACTACAGTAAAGGTAGTAGAATGAATATGTAGATCTAAAAATAGATGCATATGTAAATCTGACTTTTTTGCGAAAGTTTACATGTTGATGGTTGATTATTAATTTTGTTTAAACTCCACATTATCCTAGAGCTTCCAAGTCTTGTGCGAAATCACTGAAGAAATCTTACAAGATGTACACGAGAACATCTGTATCTTTTAGCCAAGCTTTAATCTCGTCAAGCTTTATGCCCGTCGGCGCATGGAACTGTTCAAAAATTAACTATTGACAAAAGATTCTTCAAAAGCCCTCGCGTCATCTGAACTTCGTTAGGACAGGATCTCTCGTGTTTCCCTACCGCACTCGACGCCAGAACTCAAAGAAGTTGGAAAACCCGCACACGTCGGTTGCAACTTGTCTTCGGTTTTAAACATCCTCAACTACAAAGCAGAATTTTTGAGCGCTTTTATTCAACACACCACGCTTGAACGCTTTTTGTTCAAAAGGAGCTCAGCTAACATAAACTTAATCAAAAAGAGACTGCCGCATTTTTGGTACTTACAGATGACCTAAACTCTCTTTAAACCCTATTTTTATTATTGTTTTTGCCTAATAAAAATTTGGCTAGAAGTACTCATTTATTACAACCGTATACCTGCTGGGTCAAAGTAACGCGTGTTTAATGTGTACTTCCCCGCGCAAAACTTTGCCCATCAAATTATTCTCCGCTTTGCAACTGTTTTCCATCTCTTTGTAGTGGTTTTCCCAAAAACGTACTTTTTGAGCTTCTTAACAATGTAATTCATGCAGTGCTACCATATTTCGCGATCTGTGTTCCGCGTTGGTCGAAGAAGCTTCTGCTTCAGTCATCTTAAGGTGTATTTTGGACTTTCTGGGTTTTATGTTAAATTATTGGAATGTTGTTCTGTAGCATACGAGGGGGTTAAAAGTATTTTGAGGTTATTTGGTATTAACAGTAAACATAACAACGAAAAAGTCACTAAATTTTTCCAAGAAAAGCAGTGAAATTCAGCTTCATTTTATTTCGCGACTAGTTTTCTCTTATTTCAAGTCACAATTTTTACTGCTACTTCACGTCCTTTGAAATGGCCGTGGTTCTTAGAACCTCACCAAACTCTGTTCTGGAGTTATAATGTTAGTTATTTTTACGTTGCCTCACCAATGACCTGAGATTCCTTTACGCATTTGCGTCCCAAACGTTATTTACCAAACTTTTAATCAGAAAAAAACAAGTTGACTAAAGATTATAAAGCATCCTATATTTTAGAAATTTATTCTTCACTGAAACTTCTTCACGAATTCATTGGACGACTTAACATCATTAAATGAATTTAAAATCCTTAGCGAGACATTTCCGCCCACAGTTTCGGTTCACTGGTGATCACCTTCACCCATCTAGTTTTCTTTTCTTGCATCTCGTTTTTGCTACTGCACTAAACACCTGAGTTCACCGAAGATGAGAAAGCAAAGCCCTAGCGAAGCCAAGCTAAAGGGAAAAAATCAGAATAACAGGTACCACGATATTGCCGATGGGCTCCTCCGGGTCTCTCCGGGGTGCGGCCACTGGCCCTGGTTCCGTTGCTTTTGTGCTTTTGCACCTTCCATCCATGTCTGGGATGAACTATTTGGTTGCTTGTTTCTAAGCGCTGTTTTCTTTTTTACACTTTTGCGCTTTCATTAACTTGTTTTGCTTTCGTGAAAATATCGTAAAAACAGCCAAGTTGTTGCGGCGACTCTTGGGTCAGTTGCTTTGCAGTGTTCCAAGGTTAAGAAACGTCATATTTGGAGTTCTTCTGTGAAATTGTGGGGTACTCTACTGTACTGTACGGACGCAAAACACAGACAACATGGCTTTTTTGTGCCCAGTGCGAATACGCCGTGGCAAGAAGAAGAAAGGTAACTGATGAATGAAAAATCGTGAAATTGACATTAAAGAATTTTTATAACCTTTCACCAGCACCAATTACCTCTCCTGCGAAAACTTGAAGTTTCTTTCTAAGCAAAAATACTTGTGCTTTTTAAAAAAGGGAGTTAATTGTAAATCATTAGAGAAAGTTTGAAAAATTAAAGTAACGACCACTGGAATTTGTATAGAGGGAAAACAGGGTATGAAAAACCTTTGAGGATTATTCTCAACGTCAGTGACAGCAAAGAAAAAGTGATTACGTTGCTTGTGTACAGTGGCGAGGAATAATTCGATTCCTCACTTGAGTATCGTTATATAAGCTTAATACTTTCCGAATATTGGACTCTTTAACATTATCTGCCATATTAAAATTTCGAAGTTTTCGCATTGCTCTATCATAATAGTGCTGAAAACAAGCGAAGAGTAGGAAGAAAAGCATAATCTTAACAACATAATCTCAGCCCACTGAATAGTTCTAACCACATTTTTTCCAATTTTCTATAATCTTTTACGTCTTCTTACAAAAAGAGCTAGAGTTAATTACACATTATAAGTTTTCATTATGCCAATTACACTTTAGGATAGTTCAGTAAGTTTAACTAACCGGATTACAATGTTTTATGGCATTATTGTCTTGCTGCATTGGAACATTTATTTGAAAATTTCAAAATTTTTGGAAAATTTGTCGAATTCGGGTTTTGAAAACGTAATGAACATAATTATTGGTTTCAGCTGACGACAAAGATGTGGTTCGCGGTCCGGGCATGGGTCGGATCACCGGAAGCGCGTCCATTGAAACATTAGTACGAGTCGGCCTTGAAAAAGAAGCTGGGTTGTCTCCCGACTCAAAAATGGTCGTTCTTCACGATTTCACCCCATGTGTCGATGATGAACTCGAAGTCAAGCGTGGCAGTGTAAGTTACACGTTAAACTGAAAACGTTGACTTCATTGAGAAATTTTCTTTGAACAGGTTGTCAACGTTCTATACCAAGAAAACGACTGGGTGTACGTTATCGCTGAAAATCAAAGAGAAGGTTTTATCCCACACTCGTATTGTGCCACATATGGCTCACACTTGGGTGATATAGCCATCAATGTCAAGAAAAAATTACCTCGCGAACCGAATTTGACAGATAAAGGCGGTGGTGGCGGAGGAGGAGCTAACGGCACCACGATTACTAATACAACTGCAAATATTACGTTAGCCAGTACTATCGAGAACGAGCACAATACAACAATAGGTACCATCAACAGTAACGGTACGATATATTGTGGTACTTTTTCGCTCTAAAAATTTATTTGCACAGACTGTAATAGATTTTTATTGTAATTCCGTTAAGTCGTTTTTTAAAATAATTTAGTCCATAGAGACATACTTTTATTTACGACATATTTTTATTTACATATTTTTATATACGTGTACGTTATTCTGTTCAGGAGCGGAGTCGGACAACGATAGTTACGGTGGCACGAAAAGCCTGTTACCAACAACGTCTAGTGCCCAGATACAAATTTTGCCACCACAATCCAATTTCGGAAGCAATCACACCTCACCACGTCATTTGCCATCGCAACAAAGTTCAACGCAAAGTCTAAATTCACAATCGTCTCAACCCGATGTCCATCCGTTCTTCAAAGACCCCTCGGGCAGATTCATCGTCTTGTATACCTTCATTGCTCGCGATGAGAATGACGTGAGCGTTGAGAGAGGCGAGTTTGTTACCGTCCTTAACAGGGAAGACCCTGACTGGTACTGGGTGGTACGGAGCGACGGACAAGAAGGTTTCGTGCCTTCGGCGTTTGTCTACCCAGCCGATGCTATTCACGGTATTTTATTGACATTGACTGACTTTTGTCAGGCAAATAATTGAATATAAGTTAATTACGAAAACATAGGTCACGTCAGTGCAAATGCCGCCAGTACCAACCAATCACAGTACTCGAACTTGAATACTAGCACACATGCTACGAACCCTACGGCCAACGAAGACGGTCGTTGCCAAGGCACCGAGCTTGTCATGTTATACGATTATAAAGTAATGACTGCGAGGTTTTACTAATAGTAGGAAAAGTGGTTTCAATATCCGTATTAATTTATAGGCACAAGCACCGGATGACCTGTCAGTCCGGAGAGGAGATTGGGTCTATGCTGATCTAAGCCATCAAACTATTGACGGGTGGTTATGGACTTACGCGCCAAAATCGAGAAAATATGGCTTTATTCCCAAAGCATATGCCCGCCCACCTGCCATGACCAGTTTGTAACGTTTTTCATTGGCTGTCGTTACATTAACCTTTTGTGGGGTGGATAGAATCATCATTTGTCATCAAACACTAACCTTACTCATACTCAGTTCTTAGGAAAGTTAATGTCAGGCAATACTTCTTGAACAAAGAAAGCTGTATAAAGGTGAGGATAGGCTTGTAGATCGTGTTGGGAACAGCGTAATGTAAATATACGAAGTATTATGCATCGCGAGTATGAGTCTTTTGTTTTGCCTCGTCTACTGCTGTTTCGAAACCGACATGACGCACGCTACAGAGAAATGGTTGAGTGACTGATAGATGTCACTAGAGAAGCAACGAGTTTTGTAATCCCAAGAAGACTCAGGAATGAGCAATGTTTAGGACGAAAACTTTCTAAAGAATATTAAGAACAAGGATTTGTTCTTATTTGATATCGAGAACATTGCTTCACTTTATGCTAAACTGTCATTGTAATTTGACCCTGAGATACAAGGTCTACGTTTGTATTATTTTCTTTTTATATCGCTCCGAAATAATTGCATTGACGTCAATCAAAAGGTTGCGAAGACGAAAACGAAAGATTGCAGAGTCTTTCTAATCGGCACTCAGCAGTAGAACTTTTGGCTATGAAAGAGTTTATTTCGGATTTAAAAAATAAAATAAAGAGAAAGAAAACCTTCGACGGATTTGTACATTGCAGTACAAAAGAGCCCTGTTTCTTGAAGTCACTAGAAACAATAGAAGGCTAACTGCGCATGTAATTTTTAATATTTGGCCTGGTTTAAGTGCTCTCACTCTAAACGGAAGTCAAACTGGCCATTGTGGCATTGTGGCAAACGCCGCATGGGTCGGTGTCGGAAAATGCCTTTTTTGGGTAGGGGCTTTCTTAGTGGTAATAATATGAAAAAAGTTTAGTGGGGCCGGTCTCCAAAATTTCCGCTTTGGCCGCTGGCAAGCCAGCTCGCTCCTGCTAAACGGTGATGGCAACTTTAACGCATCAGATGCCATTGTTCCGAAATGGAGGCAAAAAGTATGAAACATTCTCTCGCCGTCCGTTTAAGAGCTTACGCTGTGTAGCTTTCAAAATGTGTAGTAGAGAGAGATCGAAGTTGTTGACACAGCTTCTTTCAGTTTTAACGTGTCGTGGTTTTTCTTGAATCTAATGCAAATCATTTATCATTCCTCACACAAATTCGGACTGTAAGACGTTAAAAAACATCCGCATGTCTTTTTTGCATCAGTTTCTTGCTAACTACGCCACGGAATTATTAGTGTTTGATATATTCGAACGAAATATAATTGCATAGTTACCCAGGCGACTGTACATCCGTTCAATGTAAACAACAACTCGTTATTGGCGCTTCCGGCATAGGTGACGCTTCTCCTGTGCACTTTATGACGGCATCGCAAAAAATGGAAAGAACGCGCTCACGTAAAATTATAAACAAATAAGTTAACAACAAGAGAACAACGTTTAATTTTTATAAATTAAAAACATGCTCGAAAATTAAGTTTCAATGTGCATGAAAATACCTTTTAACTGTAATTTCTTATGGAAACGGAAATCACCTCCACCAGCTAATTTTGTAAACATCTGAGAGTTTTAGTGAATATTCCGTTTTAGTGAATATTCCTTTTAGTGAATATTCTTTTAGTGAATATTCCTTTTTAGTGAATATTCCTTAATTTACTCGTGCCACGAACTTAACTAGCATCTGAATGCACAACCACTACATACAGGTGTATCTGCCTTTGTTAAGCCATTGAATGTTTCTTAACAACTTAAAATAAGGTTAAACTAGCCTTCAAACTAGGAGGCTCTTGTTTGTTACAACCGTAAAAACCGTGTATACAAAAGTAATATCGTGTTTAACATGCGTTTTCCCATAAGAAACTTTACAATCAAATTTCTAATATTCGTTAAGCGTATCGCAACGAAAATTTGAAGTTGCAGTTCAAAGCAATACTGTAACATTCTGGCTTCATATTCGTCAAGAAATAGCATACTTTGAGAAAATCTTTGTAAATAAATGGGGAAAAGCAACAAAAATAGGCTGTTAATAAGGTTTCGACAGTGTACTGGGATTTCTAGGTCTCCTGTAAGAATAACTATGGGCCTGTGGTGTCCTAGCTTTTCACAAACCGTTCAGTAGCATCCGATGAGCTCAAAAAATATCCTAAGAAATTTTTGTTCATCTATAGTGAGCGCAACGGGAGAAAAATTATCAGCCATTACTTTTTTTTAAAAAAAGCTAAGAAAACCAGATATTATTGAATATCTCGATTAATATTCATTCATTCCACATGAAACTTTGTATAGTGCTACTAAACGGTGTGTAACATGTGTGACATGGCTGATTTTTTACAGGCACAAGAAACCTCTAGATCAAATGTTATGCGTTTTGTTAATTTAGGGTAACGTTACTTTTGTCCCTACCCTTCTCTAAGGAAACTGCTGTCAGCAAACGTAAAAAGGGAATAAAAATGTTAACCAGTTGATCCGTTTGGCCATATGAAGGACGGCCAATATGAGGAAGAATCAATTTTATTCTTTGACATATATTTTTTTCTATTTGAAAGTTGTACTTTAATACAACACGGCAGTACATAACGAGCGCGCTCTTTTTTATACTTGCGAGCAAATGAGCCAGCGTGCTTGCGAAAAAAAAGGAGTTGCAGCTCTGGCCGTAGGTTCAAATTAAAATCAATTTTATCACTAAATAATTTTCCTATTGAGGAAGACATGTTTTACAATAGTCATCAACTTCTGTGCTACCAGAAGTAATTATGTTAAACAAGACTGTCCCTAATTTTAGCTCATTTAGAATATGTTAAAGTGAAATATCGACTACTCGAGCTCACAAGTTTTTTTTATGTGACATTTTGTTCGAATTTTATTGTAGAGTAAGCACTTTTCGGCTTTTAGTAACCAAAGCATTTGGGTGTATTTTCGTAGTTCGTTGCGTGAAAGTTTTCGTTACATGAGGTAATCTAACCGGCGACCGCATTCGTTTCACGACTTCGTCTCGTCGAACTAATTCGTTTAGCAATATTCATCATGTATTAGCTGACGTTCCTTCTTTGTCTTTAACCGAGGAAGCCATTTTTCGGACCCATTTACGAATACTGGTTGGCGTTCCAGTGTGAAAGGGTGGATTCTAACGTTAGCTGATCCGTTGGCCAATTCTTCTCCGCGCTGACAATAAAATACGCGTTGAACAGCTCGCAGTTCATCTGAGAGAAGAATTGTTTACATGAAAAAGCAGTGGACGGGGTTTATACGTCTATCTTCGTTGTACTGTCCTATCCGAGCACGGTAGAACGGAAAGGCGCATTTGCGCAACGCAACTGATACACCAAAATAACCGTTGATCTATTTTCGTACACGGCAATTACGCTAACTGGCCAGCCCAGTTGATCAGTTCAGTTCACGATAAAAATGTTGTTGGTCTGTTTGAAGTTGCAACTGTGCCATCTAACGGGCACATTATTGACTTCACGATAAAAACACCCACAGTAACAGTACGTAAATTTACTCCCTGCACGCTAGGTGACTCTTGCTTCGCAACACGAAACAAAAATTCTTGACATTTCTTTCTTGCACAAATGCGCAAGTTCTCCATTGTAGGCAACAGAAGACCGTTTTTTGACACGTGACGGGATTTCAAAAGTAATAAAAACCTGAGCTGTTTATATTTAGAAGAAAAAGGAGACGCAACTAGATAACCAGAACTTCATAACGACTTACACTTGTGTAACATACAAAGACGGTAACTAGCTCTGCTTGCACTGTAAGGTAATTTTTGGAGAAAAAAAAAAAACAAGCACTTGCTTCAACAGCCAAGCCTAACAACAGTAGATCTCTTGAAATTCAACACATCCATTTTGTTCAGCTTTCTGTTTACGTGCGAAAGCGACTCCCCTCAATCACAATCAAGTTTTCGTCCAAATAAGAGCAGAAGAAAGTATTCAACGACTCATATTGCACAGCAGCTCCTAAAAGAGACGCTTTTTATAATTTTTTCTCCTATTGTACTATTCTGTTCTCCTTCCGTACCACATTGCTGTACTTTGACCCACAGTTCCTTTCAGAAAGTTTTGTCCTTAGCACAATAGCGTAATTTTGATTGGGTGTTATCCAGTACGACGCCTTCTGTGCTTTTGTTGCTGAACAAAAGAGACAAGAAGCATCAAATTGGTCGTTATTATTCTTCAATAGCGCACTTAATTAAAAAGTAGTCATGTTAAACCGCGCCTGTTGAGCACCGTATTGTCACGCTTACCAGCACGGGGTGGCCAAACATGTCTCCACCCTTGGTGTTTCCAGCCAATTTACTTTATCGGTATTGCAACAGTACAATAAAAGTTAAAAATTTTCACTTGATTCTCCGGTGTGCTCGGTGAGTCGTTCGATTCATAGAAGGAAATCACGGCTCTCAATTACCGTAAACTCGTGCTTCCCTGAAGCAGCAAACAAAAGCAAACCGTCCATAACTCAAGTAACAAGCGTCTGGGTCTCTCATTCTCTTTCACGCTTACGCATCATTAGTTTCTCCCTCTTCGTTAGCAGCGTTACGCGTTCTGACAAGGAGTACGCGACCCAACACACCCTAGACTCACATCTATCCACACCCATTTATGTCCTGTTTCATATCACGCCAGGTGCTAATGCACTCAAGCTTGCGAACTTTTGTCTTAGTGCCAAATTATGTATCGTTTCTCTCTGGCTTAATCTGTTAGCCGTTTGCGAGAGGAAAAAGCTACCCGCATGTGGCGAATGAAATATGCAAGGAAATTTGCGCATTTTGTGCTAAACATAAATAAACACTTAACACTCAGCTGGTGATGACCGTCAGTTTACAACCCTTGGCTCTAACGATTATGGACTCAGGACAACAACAATCCAGCGTGTAAGATCTCGTTTCATCCTAGGTGAGGAGAGAACGATTCCCTTATGATTATCTTGCAGACGCCAGAAACTGAAAGAAAGCTTTCCTGCAGCCAAGTCTTTCCGCAACTTACGAAGGAAATTTTACGCAGTTTGCGCAGCGTTTGCGTGGATGGACAGATCGTCATCTATCACGCAAAGGGACGCGTAACATTATGCGTTTTAACTCGAGCTTGTCGTGTCAGCACTCGATCATTGACATCACCATATGTGAAAATTATACCTTTCCTCATAAGCTTGCGTTCGGTAGATAACATCTTTTTATGCATCATACTTTACTCCTACACATATCACTTGGATCAAAGTAAAGTAACAGCACATTTTCACCCTCTTGGTAGCGATAGTCATATTTTTTTCCTACTATTAAACGGCAAGGGGTGAATCTACGAGAACACTGTTGTGCACCTTATATATCGAGAGGTGAGACTGCTACAGTGATAGTCATCAGGAGTCACACATGCGACCGGTTTCTCACACCTTGAGATTGGGGCACCGATTGTCCCCACCTTTCTAATTTGTTTACCGGCACCAACACCTCGCTTTTCTCCTGACCACTGCGACATTTCGCACCCTAAGCGTCCCAGCAAACAGCTGGTCACCCGTATATTACCTTCTGCGGAGCCTTTATACTCAAAAAGAAAGAACATCTTCCACATGGTGCTTCTTCACCCTCCCAAAATGCATTTGACTTTGACCAAAGACCACCGGAATCGTTTTGATGGGTTCGTATGGGTTTGAATACAAGGATGGGGCTTGGTGTGGGTGCTCTCCTTGAATGGACAAATGTCATGTCTCATGTCCACTACGCCAGAAACTCCAAAAGCACATTGTCAATGTCGAAAGGTTCTATTTTGACCGGTGGTCTTCTGGAAATACTGGAAAACTGTGCGACCAGACACTCCAAAGTCTGCTTTTCAGTTGGTACCAGCATAGACGCAATATCCAAACATTTTTCGTCCATTTTGGACTCAAGAACTATTCAATATCGTAGCTCCGTTGATTTACCTAAGGTTTTTATTTGCTGTCACCGAAAACTTAGATAATTTGACTTGAGCTGCATGCATAGTTTAAGATCAGTTTGGTGAGCTTAGGTTAAGTTAGATTAGGTTTGGTTTGGTTAGACTTGGTTTGGCTGTGTCTACTTAGGTTTGGAAGTTATGTACAGTTAGGTAACATAGGTTAGCTTTACTAAGGTTAGGCTGGATTGTCACCGTAAATTGTTATATAAAGTTCTGCTCGTAACCTGTCTAGCACTGTATTACTTGACCTAAGCTGCTGGAAATAATTGGGTTAACTATATCAGTATAAGTTAAGTTAGATTTAGTTTAGCCAGATTTTAGCTTAGGTTTAGGCACGTTTTGGTTCGGCTGTGTTGCGTTAGGTTTAGCTTTGTTCGTTAAGTTAGGCAAGATTCACGATTTTTCTTCAGTCGGAATGCATTATGCAAGTTTGTAAAGACATTAAGCATTCCAATTAATATAGTCGAGGTAAGGATGGTAGCAATATTTCCCCTTTATTAAGAAAGTTGAAGACGAAAATACGTCTAAAATGCGAAGTGGCTTGTCTTTTGAAATCAGACGAACTGAACCAAGTTTGAATTCGGGTTGGTTACCCTTAGTTAGGTCACGCTACATTTTGTTAGGTTATAGTTTGTAGTGATTGGTTTAATATCTTCTATCCTGGACTCAAGTAAGTTTTCGAAAAACTGAACCACTTGTTTTGAGCTACAAATTCTTCCCTCGTCCATTTCTGGATATGTGTTGATTTTAAGAGACGACGGACTTCGCACCTGTAATGTATCGTTGTCTTCGGCTGTCTTCGGATTTCTGGAAGTATTTTTGTTGCATTTGTATTATTATTATTTATTTGTTTACACTAAGTTTTTTTTATTTAATAGCACTCGATAAGAGGGAAAATCTTTGATAAACGTAACTCAGTCTCTAACTTCTTGAACGTTTTGCCTTTTTCTAGTTCGCGAGCACTTATCCAAACTTAACAACCAGAAACACGCCAATACTTTTCGACCATTTTCTGCTTACAGCCAAAGTTAAGCTTACAGCCTTATCTAGTTTTTTTTTTTTTTTTTTTTTTAATCTTGAATTCAGTGTTGTATTGATAACCACGATGTACCGCGTAATGTAATCCAGTGAGCAAATAGACCGAAAACAATAAGAACATTTCTCCCAATAATAAATGCATATTCCATTTTGTCCCTTCCGCAGCTTGTCAAATACTCCACTTCACAACTGGCTTACAAAATCAGTGTTCTACTCAGATTACTTACTAGCTAAGGCACTAGTTGACAAAATCGCTTGACAGCAAATCCAGACTATTCGTCCGTATAGTTTAGTTGTGTCCATCAACTCAAGTGAAGCCCAAGTTCTTTTGCATTTCGCGACAATATCCCAATCGATCAGCAATCGTGTCATTGAGCTTGTTTGTCTGTAGCACGTGATGTGTAACCGCACCAACGCCAGGGCATTCCTCCCCTGTACAAAAGGAAGCCTTAAAAGACCACGCCAATTCCTTCTTCCTCCTTTTTCCCACTCTTATTGCTTCAACAATTCAACCCTTTGATGGCCATAAGGTCATTTTTGTTTTGTCTGCGAATACCTTCGATTGTCGCTCTACTAACCATCCTCCTCCTCTTCCTTGAGCCCAAAGGTGTGACCTTAAAGCCAAACATACCGATGCGTGAAAGCGACACCCCGGTCTCCTTTTTTGACCCATAATGGACTTTATGATTTAGATTCTTACCGAAAGGCTTCAAACTGAGCGATAAGTTTTCACCAATTTTGTTCAATAAAAGCCTTAAAGAATGAAAAATAACCAAACCAAATGGTTCCAGCCATGGTAAGGATTCCCCTCGAAAACCCGTCGTATGCATATGGACAGTACACCATATGGGTTTCTTCCACTTCGAATGTGGAACTTACCCCTCCGACAATCTTTTTCCTTGAACCTTGAAATCCTTTCCTGTGCGTTCTATGTAAAGAAGCCTTTTACAAGGGATTGGAACAGAAATACACCGGCAAACGACGGAGCCTGAAAAGAGGATCAACACTCCCAATCAAAGGACCTTTATCTGACCATCTTTCCTTCACTCAAGTAAACCATACAGGATAGAGTGGTATCGTATTAAGTTCTCCAAATGAACTTCTTTCTCTTTTTTTTTCTTGTGATATGAATAGCCAACTCGCTCTCGTGTATTATCTAGGTTCCCTTGAACTGTTCCGACAAATAAGAGCGTTAGGAAAGGGGAAAAAGTATCGTTATTCGGGTGAGACTACCGTAAGTTTTTTCTTGAGATGCAAGTAAGCAGAAAAGTAGCCTTACCTAGGATTAGCTGCCTTTTATTTCTTTCCCTTGGTACTATACAGTACCTACTCCCCCCAATAGTAAGGAAGCTTAATATATAAACTTCTTTTTTCTTTTTCCCTTCTGTATGGGGATTTTGTGCTGTGCGCATGATTGAGCGATTATTCAACAACACACGTTCGGTTTTAGGATTTCTAATTCAACAGAATGAAAGTGACAATACGGGCATTTCAGGCGAGATCTGTTTTCGTTCAATAAAATTTCTTACCTTGAATTACTCTCGCGTAGGGAAGAGGAAACGGATTTTGTCATAAACACTTTTTTGTATTCAACCCACTCGAAATTAAAGTAGGTTAAATAATTGCTTGCTCGTTCCGAATTAGTTCCATTTTTTGTTTTCGATGCTTCCTAATTAAGCAACACTTAGCAAATAATAGGATGAAAACTCGTAATTTAAAGAGAGATCGTAATATTTGAAGAGCGTTGTGTAAACTGCGAAAAAGACATATTAATATTTAAATTACTTTAAGGTTCATGACTGTTATTACAAACAATATGAGGGTAACGTGTTATTCGTAAGATTTTCTAATGTAAGTAAAATACAAAGTGTTACATAATTTTAGCTTTTTGGAAAAAAAATAAGAGCTTTGTGATGGCCTTAAATTATTTGGAACTCTAATACTTTATCGGAATTTGTAAATATAAGCTTTGTGATTTTATAAATACAGGGTTCTTAGAAAGTCACAATATACCTACATTCCTTTTTCTTGAAACAAATGAACATCTTAAGAAAAAATTTCGGCGATAAACACCCGGAGTTAGGAACTCATCCCAAGATTTAATTGTGAGGGTTGCCATCTTTCGAACCTTTAAGGAACCGCAACAATGAAAGAAAATTCTGGTTGCATCCACTGCAAATCAGATTTTATTAATAAAAAATAATTATTAGCCTCAAATTTATTTTCATGGGGCTTAGAATTTCAATGTGAGATCCACCATGAACTCTTCAGAGGGTAAACGTCGCAGTATTTTAATCCGTAATTTATTAAGCATTTTTTTGTCGGCATTTAGCATTTGCTTAGGGCTGAAAAAAATGAAATAAAGTAAAGTTGGGTTTATTTCTGTTTGGTTAAAAATTAGGTTAGGCTAGATTACGTCAATTTAGGTTAACTTAGGTTATGTTAAGTTATGTAAGTTTTACCTTGTTGCGCCTGCAACAAAAAGAAACGAATTGTCGCTACACTGTTATGCTGTACGCAGCATTTTTCGGGTATAAATATACCCCTTCTCTCGAGAAAATTGTATTGTTTATCATGAATTACAGCAAATCTATAACTAATGTGCTCTAAGATTTGGAAAATTAAATATTTAGTGATTTTCACCTTGTTTGCTCGAATCGGTTGTTGTCTCTGTCCATATACTGATTTTTTTTTGCTCATTACATGGCATTCCTTTGGTCTAAAAGTGATTTATAGCAACTTCTTTCTGCTTTTCAGCAAATCGTTTCATACAAATACAGTACTTTGCAAAAATTGACAAGTAATGGACCCGAAGTGCAAATTGCCGAAACTGAGCAAGAATGGAAGCTCCCATTGTAAGAGATTGACATAAAGTGCTGAACATAAGGCAGACGCAAGGGCGTCACGAGGTGGGGGGTTGGGGGTGCACCCCCAGTAATTTATCAAAAGCCAATTTGTTAAAGGAGTCTTATACCTAGAGTCGCCAAAAAATCATCAAGTACAGTCGGTAAAATTAATGGCTCCCCCCAATGAAAACGCTTTCGCAATGCCCATGCGCAGACGGGGATATTTAATTTAATAGAAATGAGAAATTCTGAAAGATTTCATTGAACTTAATTCTTACTGTTAGTGCTGTAATAGAAATTTGTACAGTAGCACCGCGGTAAATAAATTGTGTGCCTTGTACTTGCTTCATGTGGATGTTTCAGCGCATCTGCGTTAACCCGTGGACTGACGCTCACCCTTTTTACGTATCCGCTCGCCATCTTTTTAATAAAAAACATTTTACTTTTAAGGTAATAACTCTACATGGCACCACAATTTATGATATTTTGTTATGAGCTTGTTGCATAACGTGAACATTTCGAAGGGAAAAGTCCTTTTCTATTTAGTGCCTGATTTTACAGACTGAACATAAATGTAGGTGAACTTTGTAAGTGAAAACATTCGCAAATTGAACCTACGTGAATTGAGTGATGCGCTGCGTTATCTTCTTTCCGAAACTAATCATCTCAAGTTTCTCAGTGACAACCGAAAGGAAATGTAAGCCCAAAAACGTCCAGTTAAAAGGTTCAGCTCTAATTTCCCCTCTTTTTTCCGTCTTCCTTCCCTTTTTACCTTGTTCTCCATAACAAAAGCTCGTGGTCCATGTTCGAAGACCTAATCATGGGTCTATGAAGCCCATTTAGGCCTGGTTTAGACCACAAAATCGTATGCTAATGACCAGTCCGCCAAAGCTTTTTATGGTGTCTTCCGAACTTGAGATATTTTTCTCTTCGAATGACGGATCTCGTTTAAACAAAGATGAAGACGAAAAACAAAAAGGCAGGCCCGTTTAAGTCAAAGATCCTTCAACAGGAGAAGAAGTTTGCTCCTCGAACCTAGCTCACTATTTTGAAATGCAAATAATACACGATTTAGGCTTGTTTCTGAATAAGTAGACATGGGGAGAAAGACAACTGCTGCGTGCATAGGTATGTGAATATAAAAAAATAAATGGCTGGCTTGGGACGCAGGTATACATATATATTCATATTCCCTATCCCTTCGGCTTTAACGGTCTCGTATAGTACCACAATAGTGTACCTGTGTAACAAAGCCATAGTGGAAACTAGCTGCGTCTATCTAAGGTACTTCTTCGGAAGATCTTTCCAAAGGAAAAAGGAAAAAAGGGATAACAGATTGACTTGGCAACGAGCTTGAACATTGGGCTATCCATTCAGCGTCGTTTTAAGTCTACGATATGGAGAGGAAAATTCATACGTAGCCTGGGCAGGTTTGGAAATGGCACTGGGAGGAGAAAAAGAAGCGTTAATGCAGCTGAGGCATCAGTTTTTCCCCCGTCTAATTCGAAAGGGGTGGAGGAATGACGATGAATGACCCTGCTGGACTATAATGGACAGCCTTACCGACCCTTTTCTAAGAGGTTGTCTTATTCTAATGACTTCGGGAAGCCATTTCAATATGCATCCCCTTTACGAAAAAAAAATAATAATAATAAAACGACTAACAGAAATGAAATAAAATAAAAAGGGAAAGGTGGTTGAAGTGTGTCAGAAATCAAACAGTTGCGCTCGGGGGCGCAGAAAGAGGAGGAATGGAAAAAAATACATTCGGGACTTGTTTACATTACGTATTAAGCTCGCGTTAACACTCTTTTTACGGGCTAAGTAAAATAAGGTTGTAAAACAGTGCGTTTCTCAGCACGATGTTGCTTTGCAAATTCATGAGGTCTCATTAGAATTGAATTTGAAAGCCATAGTAGCCTTATTACCAAGTAAAGTAACTGGATTTCCTCGGCGCAGAGATAAAAGTCGCAACATTTTTTAAGCTCATTTTGAAGCAATATATTATCAAGAAGGAATCCGAAACTATGATAAGCCATTGCAGCAAAAATGAAACTAAATTAAATGAAACTAAAAGAGCACCCAAGCAATAGATATGCAAAAAAGGAACGTAAACTACATTATACAGAACCGTGGAGTTCGAAAGTAAGGAATTGGTACCGTGATTAGGTGCTCGTAAGCTTTCTCTCCCCCTCACGGACATTTACAAGCCGCACTGCACTTAAAAATGGTTACTGCATTGCGCCAAGGTGGTTCCTCAATTGAAGTCAAAACGTTCGAATTATTTCAGTTATGTGATCATCAAGTCCAAGAAAGTTCGCGAACTCCTCGCGTGCGGCTATACGACAAATGTTCGAAAAGTAACGTTGCGAAGCGCCGAGCGGCATTGAAAGGAAAAGGGGAAATGAGGGAGGGGGTGGGGGTGGAAACGCTCGGAATACGGGTGAACAGTTATTAAGCAATTGCCAAAGTAGTTTTTTTTCTTGCCTACGCGTGCTAGGATACGGAAATTGTTGTCGACAATATTAAGTACGCTTCACCCTTGCCAGCGATCAGACTTTGAAACCTACGAAAACTTTACCTGTCACTCCCATTGCATGTTAGACTCGTGCTCCAGTGCAGCAGCACAAGAAAAGATCCCTAGTTTTACTTACCATTAACTTTTTTTCTTTCTTTTAGTCAATAAAAAATAACTATTACAGTAAATGTAATCATATATCAAATGATTTTCTAACCAAGGTAAATTACAAGAAAAAAGTAACAATTAAGTTCTTCTAGGTGACATTCAGGGCCGTACCCGGGATTTTGGTCGGGGAGGTTTGGGGTTCTCATGTACAATTTTTGACACTTTGTAGACGTCTATGCTTACCATTATAAAGTTAACATTTCGGGGAAGGGGGGAGTTAAACCCCTGTACTCCCCGGGTACGGGGTGGTAACATTTGAGTTTGCTCATACTGGGGAAAAAGGGATAGATGATAGCATATTTGGGTAGTGACAGAAAATTTGGAAAGCACTGACTAAGATTGAATTAGTTTCCATGATTTCAGCAATAGGCCTGATCTTCATTAAATGCGTTTGAAAAATATAAATATTAAAAGAGACACCCAAAAATTAAAAGAGAGCACCCAGTCTTCGACTAACGCGGCGTGCGAGCCTCAAAACGCCACCATGGATTTTTTTTTATTTATTTATTTCATCGCCACCATGGATAGCAGGCTCTTTTGATAATTAATATTGGAGGCTTACGAAAACGGTTTCCTCCAAAGCAGCTTAATAATTTGCAAAACTTTAGTTGCAGTAGACAAAGTTTCGGGCAAAGTTTTGAATGTGCTGATGGCATAGGTTTCTCGAGCCAATAGATTAGTTAAATTAAAAAAATACTCTTTTATCAAAAGTTAGAAAAAATCATTACCATTATATTTGGTAATTCTTAAAACAGTTTTGTTGCAGAAATCTCAGAAACTGAATGGGCCTTTTCGGAATTTTTGTCCTAATAGTTCACGGCATGCCACAAAACTCGTAGAGTAGGCCTACAACGATAAAACTAACTGTATTTCGAACATCCATATATTTTTTTAAGTCATAAGTTCTTTCTTAAAAAATCCTGTGCTATCAAAAATGATAGTCCGACGACACAAAGCACAACGCTTCACTCTGTGCCAGCGAGCAGACGTTGAAACTTGCGGAGAAAGAAAATAACCAATAAAAACAGCGCGATGTCCCGCTATGGCATGTGCCAGAGTGATGCCGCACGCTGTCCTTTCGCAAATATTCCGCGACCAACAGAAAGGCTCTAGCAAAGGGTAGCCTACTTACGTTGATGCATAATGCCCTATGGGAAGCATGGGGAATTTGTTTTTAAATTTTTTAAAATTCGAAGACTGAATAGATGTTTGTTAGTTGGTTTTAAGAGACGACCGATTTCGCATCTGCTGTGTATTGTAGTCTTCGGCTGTTTTCACTGAATAGACGTATACGACATCAAAATCCAGAAACGTAGCTTACAAGCCTGTCTTCTGTGTATACAACCCATTTTATGGGATTTGTGTGTTGCTTTACCTGAGCTCAATTTGTCCAGAATTTCTTTCACTTGCGAGAAACCCTCTCCTTCAGTTTAAGAACAAGTAAGCGGGCAAGAAGCTTGGTATTATGAAGAAAATGAAATTTTGGTACGAATCTTTCCATTAATCTCTCAAATTGCATATATTTACAACAAAAAACTAAGCAACTCGATTAAAAATCAATCAAACGTGAGGTGAAAGAGTCCTCTCCGAGAACACAAAGAGATTGGAAAGCCGAACAGTCATCATAGGAAATTAATCAAAAAGAAGCCAAGAGGTGAAGACGAAAGCAAGGGCACACTGTTTTGGGCTTTTAGAGCTGGCCAGTGCCAAGATTACCTGGTTTCTAATTATGCACGCGTGAATCTTATGATCTTGCGCGGTGACGACAGCTAGGAGTGGAAGAAAATCACCCCAGGATGCGAGTTGTGGTCTACCATCTCGCATCTGTTTCTTTTTTTTTCGCTTTCTTTGTCTATATACCATGTACTGAAGGCCATCAACTGCATGTTAAAACCTAACAACTTCGCATGAGGGATTTTTTCCTTTTTGTTCGTCTTCCACTGTGCGAAGGCTTTCAATCTTGGCTTAAGATTCACCATACAGATAAGTCCTACATTTCCTAACGCTCTTCTTTATCTTCTTATATTTTTTGTGCTTATCTCTTAGTTGCGTATGAGGATTAAAAAAAACAAAAAATGAGAAGCTGAGACTCCCGAAGGGGGAAAAAAGGAGGATCTGCATGCCATGCCACGAATAAAAATTAAATAACCACGAAAACTTTTTTCGCATTCCGTGACTTCAGCTCGTTGGGAAGATGAGCAAATCCGTCAATGCTTAATGTCTGACAAACTTATCAATCGAGCCTTATGCAAATATACGTTAAAACATACACGACAACCCTTTCAATTTTTTGTTCCCTTTTTTGACTACATTGAATTTTCTTGCCCGTGTGAAGAAATGTATATTTGGCTACAAACTTTTAAATTTGAACATTTTGCAACAGGTTTGTTTCCTATTTTTTTGTATTCTTATGGGCTCTGAGTACAACATTTCGTTTGTTTTTGTGGTTTTTTTTCTACGTCTGTTCATGTATTTATTTAATAATTTCGTTACTCCTTATTCTTTTCGTATATTGTTTTTATGGGTTTGTTTTTTATTGTCTTTGCAGTGCATGAGTGATTTAAGTTATAAGAATATTCCTAATGCGTTAGAAATAAAAAAAAGTGCGACGTGAAGAAACAGGACTTGACCGTTACCACGAAAGATGACGAATCCTTGCAGCGTGATTTTGTATGCCTCTTCGCATCACCGTAAGAAGTTTTCCCCCTGATGAGCAACCTTTCAACGTTTTCGAATACTTCATAAGCCGCAGCTGGGCAAGCAAAAAAAGAAAAGGCTTTTCCAAATCGTGAAAGTTTAAAATAAAACGATAGGGATATCTTTCTTTAAAATTTTTTAATAGGTTCCGAGTATTAAACGAGGGTGTCAGTGTCAGTTGATACATAGTCCATACGACAAATAGTTTACCATTACTCCAAATTCGCGCGGTAGGTCGCATGTATTGCCGGAAGGTGAACAAGGAAAAGATGGCCAATAATGATAAGCGCGTGCCAGTTATGGTTCCCTCTTGTGATCATCAGACCTTTCGGCTTTCGGCATTTGGGACAAGTTAGGAACTTGTTGTAAAAAGAAAAATGAAAAGGCTTGTTACGTTGATTGACGCCTGTCAAGTTCCGTTCAGCTTGTTCTTCAAAGTTTCTTAACCAAGTTGGCAATCTTGGCCCTTGAGAGAAGTGAGTGTGTCTTAGCTTGCTAAACTTTCCATCGGACGTAAAATTCGCCCAGGGGAGATAGTGACAGAAAGTATAACATTCCATCGCTGTTTACGATAGCAATGCCTCGTAAAAGTTGAACTCACGTACAGATATCGTCACGACTAACGTCGAACGAAGAAAAATTTGGGCGACTAAGTGTGAAAACTTATCACTGGTTTCAGGATACTTCTCTCCCTATATTCGTCCTACGTGCAAAAAACGTTTTACAGCATTTTAGAATTAGTTTACCAGACATGCAAGGATTTATTTTAAAAGCTTGCAGTTTGTTTTGGAAACATCGGAAATTGTCCAAAAAAGTTTATTCCAGTATGCTGTACGTTTCACAAGTTTATTTTTGTTCCTAGCGCCCCTGGCAAGAAAATCTTTCAGATTTAACCTAAATTTTCTTCCAACTTTCATGTAACGTAATTTAGTCTAATATAACTGTATATAATTAGCCAACCAATGCACTTCTCTAAATTTGAAGAGCAAAAGATTTATTCGTTAAATTTTGTTAACGTAATTTTCACACGAAAAGCTCGTTATAACGATCTGTTTTATAAAGAATTGTTGGCTGTATTATACGGTCTGTAAGGTCTTATGGAAAAGAAAAGAAAAAGCGACTAATGTATAACAAATGTTAAAATTACCGTGGCAATATTCTCGTCGCAAGAGGTTCGTTATAACGAGATTCTAGTTTATAATCTTACAACTTATTCTAACATCACAAACTAGGGAAATAAATCACATCTTTTCCTACTAAAGTCATATTCATTAGTTTCCTTACGTGTACGACCTTAGTAATAAACTAGATGTCATCTACTTCTACTTTCTGTTTCATTTTGAAAAAATGAAGCACAGTTTCTTACAAATCTTGGTTAATTTTCAGGTTCACACAAATCAGTTTTATATCGTTGCTGTTCAGTTTTCTTAACATATTTTCATTTTCCCTTCAATTTTTACATTAAGCTGTCGCAAGCAACCAAGCAGCGATGGTTTTTGACTTAACTCACTGTAATCCAGAGCAATCTTAGTAAACAAAATCGTAGTCACAGTAGAGCCTCGTTTTTCCATTTACAGCTTCCTTGTCAGTTTCCACTTCCATCGTAACCCAAGACTTTTCCTTCAAGACTTATCTTATCCTCATCATAAGATCGCAAGTTCGCATGATCGCAAGTGCAAGAAAGTCACTCAGCGGAAAGGTTCAAGAACCCCGTTCAACCCCCCTGCTACCCTCGCTACCCGTTCGCTAAGTAACCGATACTGACACAATTGCGCTTTCTGACGTTTGTTCAGATAAGGTCTGAAATTTCTTACGGGACACATACGCTAAACTCGATTCTCATCATCGCTCTCATGAAATCACTAATAAGGGTCAAAGGCTTTCAAGCTTTCAATTCAAAGGTTGATCTCTACTAAAGCCAGGTGGAACACCCCATATGGCTTTTCTCTTTGTTAAATCTAATGTAATTTAGCTTTAGAAAAACCCCTATACGCCCTTCTTCTTTAACAGGGCGAAACGGACTCACCAAGTCCATAAAAATCTCAAGAGTTTCTCCAAAGACTTTCAACACCCTACCACGCATATTACATTCGATGGGGGAAGGTTTTTAGGGGGTAAGAACGTCCTAAAAGTGGCCCATCCATCAGAGTTATGGTCACGGCGTTGGGCTTCTGGCTGTTTTGAGGTTAAAAGCATGGCAAGAGACGAAGTAGAGGATGGAAATGATGGCCAGTTAAGAACAGGTGGTTTCTGCTTGTCTACAACTTCAAGCTTCATTTTTAACCCCCCTGCATCCCAGAAATATAGAGGTATGCTAGCGTGGAAAGCAGCAGCACTTTAGCACGCAGCAGGAGCTAGGTTAAAACCCTGATTTTTGGTGATCCTTTTCTAGCCAGGCTCCTTAACTCTCTATGGCTAGGCTTACACCAGTAACTGCCAGCAGACGGAATTCCATATAGACTCCCGACCTCGTCACAAACCCTTTTCCTTCTTTTTTAGGAACTCAGTTTTTAATTAAATTAAACCCCCCGGACCCCAAAGACAACCTAGTTAAGGCATCTACTATTTGGGAGAAACAAGTTTTCTGTTTCAAAAGATGCCTTGTCGCCTTTCCTGTTCATAGCGCTAAGTAAACCATAACAACATGCAGCTAAAAAGGGAAATGAAAATTTCAAAGCGGGGGATTCTGTAACGAAAACCATAACAAATTATGCAGAAACCCTTCGCTAACGTCGTAAAACTCATTGTATGAATATTGGTAACTTCTTTTACAAAAGGTCGGGTTATTAATATAATGCTCACAAAAAGTGAAAGTGTCCGTTTAATGAATGATTCGCAAAACCTTGCGACACCTTCGCTTCTTATAGAGGTTTGAGCTAAGTAATTAACAGAATTTCCTACAGTGATTAAGAGAA
The DNA here is from genome assembly GCA_022885665.1 of Triops longicaudatus. NCBI lineage: Eukaryota > Metazoa > Arthropoda > Branchiopoda > Notostraca > Triopsidae > Triops > Triops longicaudatus. The sequence continues at coordinate 711,659 of JAGQDJ010000045.1, read as the reverse complement.
TATCGAAATGGGATTACTAGAAGCGGTTTTAAGGGTGTGAACAGAGTGTACTAAAAAGTATTGCTTACTATTTTTTTTTCAGTGACTGACATTTAGTCTGATTTATATGCTAACTACCCTTGCATCTCTGTTGCTGCACGTATTTGTACTGTTTCATTTAGGTTCGCGGGCTTTTCTTAACAAATACAATTTAAACTTAATTTATCCTTCAAAATTATTATGCAGAATATGTAACGCTTGGTATTTTTAGGAAATTAATACTCGAAAGAACTGTATAAAAAATCTGGGTAACAGTATTGGAACAATTTGTGTATACTGACAGATGACGTCCAAGAAGAACGCAAAGCCAAATAGAAACAAACAAAAAGCCTTGAATGGTATCCAGTAAATCTAACACGTAAACTGAGATATGGTGTAAGATGCTATGAACTAAACTGCTGTCACTTAATTTACGGAAAATCGTCGAATCGACATCTTCAGGTTAGGTTACATTTGTAAAGTTAAGCTATGTAAAGCTAGGTTTAGCAACGTTAAAAGTTATAGGTTAGGTATTTTAAACAAAACTTGACAAACAGTTAGGTTGGGGTGTATTGGATAAAGTTAGGTTAGGTAAACTTTTTGCAAAAAGCGCCTAATACTGAAATAACGAAGGAAAAATGTACAGCATATAATGAAATTTGTAGATGATAAGTGTGGCTCGGAAGAAGACAGAAACAAATCTTGTTTGTGGAGAAGATATATTGTTTTAACACCTGTTACTGAATATTAGTTATGTTTAATTAACTAGTAAACTTCAAAATCTAGTTGTTACTAGTTTTCCATTCACTGAATACCTGCAATCTTCAATGTATTGTAATGCAAATACCAGATATTCATGTATCACTTTCACTGAACGAAACTGTGAGAAAAATTACTTACAAATCCTAAGTTTTACAATCGCTTTCATGTACCAGTTTACTCTATGTAAAAAATATCAGTTGTTTTCTCTTTTACGTTTTTTTGGTTGCTGGAAAGCACTTTCACAATACTATTGACTTTTGCGAGATTTTTTTCCTCTTTCATTTCCTTCCTTACATAAACGGATGTAAAATTTTTAGCTACGGAACAGTAAGCAAACACTCTAGTTTTTTTCTAAGGAATTGGAAAGCTCTCAACTCTAGAAAACGACACGAACTGTAAAGAAAACCGCAACCAATCATACGTAGCTAAACGGTCAGATAACAGCAAGTTGTCTAAATTGAAAACGAACCACTGATGTAGAAAATAGCTTTAGATTACTTAACCACCCCAACAATTTGACAGTGATGAATTGGTTACAGCATTTTTGCCAGTGTCATTCTAGAAGTAAAAAAAAAAAGAAACAATTCCTTCTGAACTTAATGAGTCAATGAAGTATGAAAAAGCTTTTCCAATGAAGTCAACGTTTTCTCGGTGATAAAACCCTGATCGGACGATTGGTAACCATGAAACCAGGACCTGTTTGCCTCCTTATCCCTAGCCATTAAACACTTGTGTGACTTCAGTACCCCCGCTTTAAGACATACGTGCGCCATTATGCTCACGATACCTCCGTTGTACCCTTAAAAAAGATCACTGCAGTAAATCGGAAAATTATGCTTTCACACACTTTCAACTTTTATGTGTGATTTTTCTTGGTCTCGTTAATTTTCCTGATGGTTCTGAACTCCAGAAGAGATGGTAAATAAACGCAATGAATGCTAAATAATTGGACCCACAATGCCCGGAGATATACTGAAAAACGAATTTGAAACTTTCTAGCTTGATGCCGCCAACGGCTCTTTTTTGGTTCAATTGGCTTGTAAACACGAAAAGCTGCAAAAACTGGACGGGATGTGTTATGTTCTGCTTAAGAACCTTGTGATCCATCACCTACAGGGCCAAGTGTGTGTATGTATGTTAAGAAAACCTTTGATAAATTCCGACCAGGGGGGGTATAAAACTATTTCTTGCGCATTACAATACAACCTGCCCTCCCACCGTTGCGCTCTAGCGCCACGTTTTCAATGTGCGTCATTCTTCCGCTTGGAAGGAGCATTATCCTTCTTCACGAATCTGTAAGAAATTGGTTTATATTGGCCAGTCTTCCTTCTTGCGTGCCTTTTATGTCGGTAGGATTATTCTTTGCACTCACATATGCCGTTTTCGGTTTTCCCAACACCAAGCAAAGTTTTTCTCTGTTGCTTTTGAAAAGAATGTCCACGATAGAAGGAAATGGCAAAGTTAAAGTCGCAAAGATAATCTGTGAGTGGTCTAAAGCTATCGAAATGAGAAATCTTTTGTATTTCTGGAAGGAGAAGTATTGAGGACGTTTGGCTATTTTCTTCAACAATCCAAACATAACCACAATCATTTTCGAACCTTCGTAAGGGTATTAAGGTTGACCTTAATACCCACTGGTACCGTACTAGTAATGCCTATAAGCTTCTTGGTTGAGGTATTTCCCTGATTGTATATAAACATCCAAGAATTTCAAACCTTTTAGAGTATTAACAGTACTATTCTCCCTGTGGTCCATCACCATTACAAAAGATTCCTTATCAAACTCTTAATTCCAATTACCGTACGATTCTACCGTATCAAGAAATTTTTTCCCTTACCACCCACATTTTACAGTTTAACCAGTTATGTTCTCCCAAGGTAGTTTCTACTTTAACAATTCGGTCCAGCAACTATTAAGGATGGACCACTTTGTTCCACCATTAACCAACTTATTTAACAGCCGTATAATTTCCAAACTGGCAAGACTTTGTGGTAAGAGAAGTGCAACAGTGTGCTATACGATTGCTGCAATATTAAAAGTAATGACGCGTCACAGGTCCCGAAGCTATTCGAACTGTTTGAACCCTTTTCTTAATTGACTTTACAACAACATTTAATGGCTTATAGGCCACCACGCCCACCCAATTTGGCCTTCAACAATTTATTTCGTAATCTCATTTTTTAATACACTGTTGTCGCTATTTTCTAGTATAAGAAAGCGAAAGTTTCAGTAAAAGGAGAGACAAGAGGGTAGAAAATAGAAGTTCCTAGTCACAATACCAGAAAATATCAGCCTAAAATTGGAAATTTGGCTTTTATGATACAACAATTCATTGTCAGGACCAGGCCTATGATAAAAAATTTCTCCTCATCATTGCTGTCCTTTGAAAGTTGGCTTACTTCACCTAAGGGAAGGCCAACGATTCTGAAAAGACAAACAAAATCTTTAGAGGAAATTCAATCAACACGTATTATAATCATTTAACCATTGTTTGAGAACTAAAGGACGTATTTTCTAACATTAATTACAAGGGAAATTGATATTTACTACAGAGCAGGGGCTAAGAAGAACAAGGGCATTCAGACTATAATTAACTGTCTTTGAGTTTTAAGGGGGTTTTTTATATTGTAGTATCTTTGCCTAAGATTTCTGCATTAAGTGGCTACTATCAATTTATGGTATTCGAGTTAGCTCTCGGAGGGCTTTTATTGTTGAACGTATCCCGTTTATTTATGCCGTGTGTCTTTGCATACAGAAAAAAATAAAGCATAGACAAAGAGCCTTATTCATTCCTTTCGTTTCATTTTTATAACACTAGGTAATTTTATTTATTTTTAATGTTTATCCTCCGTTTAATTCAAGCAGAAACTAGCTCCGGACCGCCAATACACAGTTCATCAAGTACTTTCAATTAAAGTAAATTAGACGTAATGGGCAACCATGGACTTGTCTTACGTGACAAGCTTGATTTTGGTCATAGTATTTACAAAGGAGTTCTCGATAATAGATGTTTGGTTAATTGAATAAATTTGAAAAGGCCAGTCTTAAATTAAATAATATGTTTTCAGAAATAACATCCATTTAATTTTCAAGTAACCATCTTAATTGTCACGAAAGCTCATATTCTTTCAACTTTCTTAAAATTTGGTCAGTTTTCCACTATATTTGCGGTTTTACCTCGTGTTGCGCGTATTACGCCACAACCTTCAATGGTCTTTGGTGCACGTATCATACACTCATGCGATATGCGAGATTCAGATTTAAATTTTTTCAAAATTTAAATACATTACCAATCCTTTTCTAGTTTTCCCTTGTGTAAAATTTTGCCTCGTCTTGAGCGTTTTCCCCCTTGCCTTTTTCGTTATCATTTAGTTCACTGAAATCTTCGACTTGCGCGATACGCAAACTGTAAGAAAGTGCTTGTTAAATTTGGCTAAGTTGCCTAACATGGGGAGAGAGTTGTATTCCTTTGAATTGCGACATATTAAAGTTTCCTCATTTTGAGTTATGCAAATTTAGGAGCGTCACGGTATTAATCAATTTTTGTATTAAAGCAGAAGTTTGAAAAACGCTGATCTAGTGATTGCAATTTTAGATAGCACGAAAAATGTAGAAGTCTCAAAAACCGTCTTCACTTCTGGCTTGTAATAAATAGAAGTTTTGAAGGTGTTAAACAAATTTTCCTCGTAGCCCTTTGATACGCATTTGTTGCGAAGGTTAACATTTGACACCCAATAGGAATTTTCAATTGTCTTTCCTCCGTAGGGGTCTTGTTGTGTTTTTCTCTCCCACCTTTGCTTTCTACCTTGCTGGGCGCAACAAAGAATTTAGGGTTGCCCTTGGTAAAAGTGAATAAAACCGAATCGAATCGAGCCCAATGTGCAATAACTCCTCACACGTGTGGTATTATAATACGTAAATAGTATAATTCATTGTTATTCATTGCCTACCAAACTGTTCGTAATTTCACGGGAACTTTAGACAAATTCGAGCAACAATTCCACGAAACTACTTGCAGCTTCAGAATATAAGGATGCGAAGGTGGAAATGGCGAACGAAAAAGAGGAAAGTGAAGTAGGAAATGGAAGAGGAGGTGAAAGATAATACTTTGAAGTCAGTTGATTTTTCAATGCTAGCGAGCTACGCTGGTCACGACTTAAGCAATAGATCAAAAGATAAATACGAGAAAAGTTCGACTGAAGCTTCTGCATCGTTTCTACTCTTTCTTCTGAGCTTTCTCTTGGAAGCTTTTGTGTATGCATAAGCTTGAGCTCTCTGTATGTGAGTGCTTGACTTGAACACACGTAAATACACAAACACACCAGAAGTAGCCGCATAACTCATTCCTGAGCACGTTTTGGTCAATATTCGATGACTAAAGCTATTGTTCACTCGTCACTCAATATCTGCCCATTGCAAAACGCCCCCTCGAAAAGAAAAACTCCTCGATTCTCATGTGCCACATATCTGGGAAAGAAAACGAGTTTAGAATTCTTAACACACCCACAATACAGGTGAAAATAACGAGAAGAATGAAATATGCACGCTAAAAAGAACGCCGATTCCACCATGACTTTTTTCTTTTAATGTTTGGTCTTCACAAGGAAAGTTTATGAAAGTAAATTATGGTCGCTCGTCGATAACGACAGCAAAAAAAAATCCGAAAACCGCAGCATAGTTGAACTTATTTTCACTATGAAACCACCGCAAGTGTTGCAACCACTTTGAGAAAAACTCTTTCCCAAAACCAAATAAGAAATGGTAAGAAGTAATTAAAGACCGTCGTATATAATTCAAATTGCTTTTCGCCATAAAACAACAGTTATTCAGAAACGTCTGTAATTGAACTCTTTTTCCGTGTATGAATTCTTTCACAATCGCAGAAGCAAAATCCATTATGAAACCCTTTTTCAAATCAAGAGTATGTAAATTTGAAAGACTTTTTCACTCTTTTGACCAGCATGTTCAAGGTATGTATTTTTCCAAGTGTGCAAATTGCTTTATTGTAGGCAACAACATATCGGTGCAATTTGAAAATTCCTTCAAACGGACACTCAGCAAAATATCGTATTGCAGTCTGGTACTTTCCTATTGAACCATACCTCCATTGACCTTAATGTAACCTAATGGGGAACACAGATGGGTAAATCAGTGTGCAACAAGCTTTTCAATAAGAGTTAATCGTTTTGTTTTAAACGCTGAGAAAAACTTAGTTTTTCAAATACACAGGCTACCTGTACTGAAAAACTCAGTGCGCACTGATTTTCCCAACTGAATTCGCAATTAAGCAACTTAAAACTAACATGGCTTATCTCATTTCCACAACCTTTAGTCAGGTATAAATGGACTAAACGACCATGTTGATTGAAAAGCTTACGTCAGATTAAATTAGACTGGACTAGTTAAAATTGGTTAAGTTAGACATACATTAGCTTAACCTTGATTTATTTGGAATTTTTCTGAAGCCTCGGCACCCTACGTATCTTAAGCTCCTTGCTTAAAATAACTTTTCATTATTCCAGTCAATATTGATTAGTTAATTTACTAACATTTATTTCTGTTTTCCTTAAGGCAAATAGCGTTGTAGAGAAAAATTAGGAAGTTCTTGACTTTATTTAATTTTCTAATTTATTTTCTAATTTATTTTCTCATTCTTTACTTTGTTAACATTAGGCAAATTACTAGTAAAAAAGTCAACAAAAAGCATCCCTCAAATTTTCAAATTGAAGCTAATACATCGAACATTTGGGCTTTCCAAAGAGTAAAACTCGACAAATCTCTGACGGAAGTTCCGGAATTCACAACAATGCACCATATGGTCTTCCTCTCCTTTTGCGTTTCTCCCAAACCGCATAGGCTGTTGTATTTAGTTAGTCAGTTGTGCGAATAATCCAATTCTTTCGGATATACAGACGACCATGCCATACACAACTGACATGGGAAAGAGGCGTTTGCTTGGGAAAGGTGCCATTATTGTCACAAATCCTTCGCTGAATGAGAGCTCATAGGCGTGTCCCCTTACTTATGCACTCCAAACAGTATTATACTTATTGCATGACAAACTCTACCAGTCCTCAAAGGTGACCTGTGATATTGAAACTTGTCCTAAAGCGCAGATAAACTTTCCGCAACCTCCCTCACCAAACCCTCTTCAACTCTTAGAAAATTTCCATGGGAAACCAGAAGTTTGGGGTACGCGATTTCATTGTTGCCCTAATCCGGAAGCTGACCAACTCCTTTTATTTACTTCCTATCATTCACAAATAGCAAATCGGTACCAACGAAGCCGTTAGCATTACGGTTTAGGGACTAATTGAAGTCAACCCCTTGACGGACTCTATTTACTCTGGCCAACGGGTTGCTGCGTCCCACTAGGGTGAGAAGACAAACGAGGAAGTAAAATTGGGAGGAGGCGAACGGAAGTGTAATAACTACATAGTTCCTGTAGTTAAAAGGAAGGAAGGAAATTCGGTCTTGACACAAATTGTTGACTTTTGGCGTAACGGGGGGTGAGGGGTGAGAGTCCACTCCATAATGGACGACGTGAGTCAATCCGTAACCATCCGTACCTTTCTCACTGGACCCAACAAACAAATATTGATCGAGCTCAAAACTTTTTGCCTATTTCGCCTTTTCCCCCTTTAAGTGAAGGCGTTTTTCTTCCGGAAGGTTTTACGACGTTCTTTCGACTGGCTAGGTAAAAGAAAGATTTCGGGAATCTTTTTCGTGGCAATTATTGATTGTAAGTCCCTGAAAGGAACGAAAATCTACCCCTCGGGGTTATTGTGCCCTTTGCATGTCAACAATTGTTGTACCTGGCACGACATCAATGCATTATAGAAATACAGCAAATGGGAATCGACGATTTCCCCCTTGTGAATCTCTCATATCGACGTCAAACTACACTTTTTCCCAATTCGATTGCGTGATGCTTGTTCTCTTGAAGTCTCTTTGTCAAACACTGAGAGCATACACAGAAACCTGAATAGAATGTCACAGTTGAGAGAAGGAAAAGTTTTTAACATTATTCATGTCTTTCTTTAATTCCCGATCATGTTTTTCGTTTTCTTATCATTTTTCGCTGTATTTAGAATAATATATTTTACTTTCAAAAGACTTATGACTCTTTTTTGATAATCAAACTTTTTTAATTTTTCTTCCTGATTTCAATCTTTTATACTTTCATATTTTTTCGTTTCTTAATTTTATTATTTTCTGCTTAATTTTTCATTAAAAATTTCTTAGAGTAGTCTTAAAGTTTTCAATATTCTTTAGTAGGGTTATGAAGACATCTTTTGCCTTTCATTTGGTCTTCGGAAGGAAATTGATCTTCATATTCCTCTCAAGGCCACTGGGCAGGGTGAAGACGCACGTGTTTTGGGGTAAAAACGGTTTGTCCGGTAGGTTAAGCCACATGAAAGGATAGAAGGGTTTAACCGAAGGTGGGGAATATTAAAAAAAGAAGAAGTAAATGGCCAAGGAGTTGTGCTAGTCATTATGGAGTTAACCAAGTGGACAAAGTCCAACTTCCGGGTGGACAAAAGAGATTGAATTACCATAAGACAAGCTGCAGAAGTAAGTCCGCGGAGGGAGTGATCCCCTTTGGAAGACGGAAAAAGCGGTTCAAGTTAAGTTAGAATCCTAATAAGCAAGCTATGCACCGGGCTTATTAAACGCGGAAGCCTTACGCGGTTTTTTCCTTCCTTTCTTCCTCCCTCTTAGCTCTACCGACGTTCTGTACAAAAGACACCCTCTTGTCCCTACTTCTTCGACTTGGGCCAGAAAACGTGTCGTTGAGGGAGAAGAAAAACAAAAGCACATGCGTGGGAACGAGTCAAAAAACGGATGTGACAATTTTTCCAGCCCATTTACAGTGATTTGATGAAGAGCATTTTTTACAGAGGGGAAAACTCACTGTGAGAAAGGAAAAAGAAAGCACGTGATGAAGAGGATGACTTACCCTTTCATTTTCGTACCTTTTTCTGCTGCGTTCTAACATTATGAATTACGAAGCTTTCAAGTAGGTGTGTAACTAGAGAGAGAAACTTGCTGTTCTGGGTGGATGAAGCCAACTCCATGGTGGAAATTCATATTACCCGCATTTGTTTCGTTCTAAGAAGTGAACAATGCTAAGGTTGCAAATAATCGGCAGTTCAACTTTGCTTTCATTCCTTTTTAAGTTTTGCTGTTCATGAAGGAAATAGAGAAAATGAGTGTTCTTTTTAGTCTTTCTATGAAAGCGGGAGTAAAAGACTGCTAACAAAGAGAGTACACCCACTCCAGGGGAATTTTTAATTTACACGTACATGCTAGCTCCATCAAAGTCTGATCAGAGCATGTGTACCCCATACGCCTTTGGCTGGTGATAATCCCACAAACTAAACCTCTCCTAAGTCTTATTTTAACTAACTAACTAACCTAGCCGTCGTAAGTCATATTAATTATCCAGGCTTCTCCATAAGCTTCAACGTGATCTACACATAAGCATGCCTCATATAAATAGATTAAAATAAAACAAATTAGGTTAGGTTAGTTTTTAGTAGAGTTAGGCTAGTTCAACTAACGTTAGATGTTGTACGTTGCCCACATTTGTCAGCATGCTGGTCTGGTAATTTGTGACCAACAAGACTAAACGACAAATTTTTGCTCGCAAAATTTTCCGGTTTTACATTACAGTCCAGTCAAAGTTTAATCTTTCCTTAATCCTGTTTTGCGTTAAGCCAGTTACAAAGTTAAGTTCACTTCGATTATCCATGAGTTTGTTGTATTTAGTTAGGTTGATTAATTCTTGTTAGATTAGGTTACGTTCAGTTTGGTTAGGTTAAGACGAAAAGCAATTGACAGTGTAAGAAGAGTGGGGCAGGTGCTACAACAGATGCATAATCGTCTGTTAAGTTTCTGGATAAAGAAATTCTCGCTCGTTCGATACCTTCGATTAGACAGCTTTAGCGTACTTATCGATTCAATTTTTAAGATGTCAGTACAGACAAGCATTAGTAAGTGATTACGAAAAAAAAAACGCGCCTGCTGCCTTTTCGTACCCTACATGTCATATATTTCGGTCTCGCATATCGTTAAAGATCGGAGGACTTCTCTTGAGATTTACTCCGATGGAAAGCAAAAAACATTCGAAGGATTCGCATCTCTTGGCTTGTGGATCACACTTACATGCAGAAGATCACTTCGTCTAACGTCAAAGAACTGAAAAAAGTTCTGAAGCTTCCCCCCCCCCCAAACCTATAACTCCCCTTGTGCTATGCTCCTACACGCGTCATGAGAACCGGGAAGCGTGTGCTGAATTACAGTCACTTAGCCACGTTGTTCTTACGGAGAATCTTCGGCAACTGATACTCCACGTTATGGAAATCTTAGATCATCAGAGAAACGTACTCTACTTTTCAATTTTAAAAATTTCCGAACTAATCACACAGCAGAAACAACCATGAGTCATGTATCACGCCTAACCTTCGCAAGTTTTCTGCAACTCATAGGAAGGCTCTTGCAGTGGTAAGTTTAATTCTTACGCACTGCAGTGTAGTTGACATAGGGCCACTTTAGTCGTGTTCACTGTCGATTACTCTATTGCAAGGCTTGAATCAGAACAATTTGTTATGCCGGTCACTAATTCTTTTGAATAATTTGTCAAACTCCGATACTAGCATAATTACATTATCAGCCTAAGACAAGCTTCGTGTTACTGACCTGAGGATTGCGGCCGATCTTGAAGATCACGGCATAAAACTGATGAAATATATAAGCTTAAAGAGTAAAATTAAATAGCTACAAAGTGATTCATAACACAGCAATTAATTCACTCGTGTTGCTGCCTTGAGGAAGAATGTGAAACTTAATGCACAACACCTCCCAAGGATGTAAAATAATAAATTACAGAGTGCGGCATCCTTCATTACGCCGTTAAGCCCCACCACGCGTTGATTACAGAACTCTTTTAGCCTTTAAGTACTCGCATGTGTTCAAAATCCCACTCACACTCACCATGCATTCCATTTAGACCATATAAACAGGCCATAACTACCCTGAAACCATTCCGTGTGTCTCGCATTGAATTTAAGCGTGCATGACTGAAGTTTTCTGCTTATCCCACTTCACCTTTTTTATTCTTGCTTTTATACATCTCTTGTCTTATTCCTTAACTCGGTCTGCTGTTATGGCGGACAAAGGGTGGTCTCTTTTTTCCCTTTCGAAAAACTTGTGAAGCACCTGTCCAATTAAGTCAGTTAATCGTCGTGGGCCTTTTCATCTTCCCCACGGACCTAATTCCTCTTTATTCTCTCTCTTCAGTTTTTCTTTCTTTCCGAACACACACATCCTTACGTAGTTTCCTTCATCCCTGTCTAGCGGAATCTAACCAGCCACTACCTTAACCCCCATCCCTCCAAATGATCAAAAGCCACTTGACCCAATCTTGAAAGAAGCAATAAGTCGAAATTCTTTTGTGACTTCCAGTGTGTTAAACCTTCCTTTTCTTCTACTGCGGTAGGCGGCCCTCTTTCCTTCTTTCTCGCTTTACCCTCCTACCCGACGATTGCGTTTAATTAAGCAGGAGAAGGCGATAACTATAAATCAAGAATTTGTGGCCCATCTTCATTTGTACTAGAACCTGTAGCGTTTCTTTCTCTGCAGGGTATTGGAACCTTTCTTTTCTTTTATTCACATTTCTTCACAATACCTTGTGCTGAAGAACGGCACCGCCATCCGTGGTCAACAGAAAAACTTTCAAACTATTGTCAATTTGCTTTCAACTCACTTTCAATTCGTTTCCATTCGCTCTTTGTGCTGCTTTTTTTGGGTTGGTCACTGTTTTCATAGACAGTGAAAAAGGGAGGCCAAGAAAATTAAAAGTATCACCAAGAAAAAAACTATTTAAACGGTGCTAGCTCCAGGGCAAAAAATACGCACATGTTGAATGGACAATGGAGTGGTCTTTACCTAAACTGAAGAGAGGAAAAAGCAAGAGGGAAAAAAGTCCTGCTTCGCTTGCCGGTTTTCTTGTTGGTGTTCAAGACAAGAACAAAATAAAAGAAAGAAAATTGTTAAAGAGTTTTTCCATTTCCATTGGGCTTACAAGTTATAATTACTAGGTTCGTACGCCCTTTTTTAAGCTTAACGGACATTAAATGGGAGTTACTAGCGTCTCTAGATGTAGATATACTACTTTAAGAAAAAAAGGGTTGTGGGCACTGGAGAGAAAGGAGTTTTCCCTTCCAAATCTTTGTTTTGCTTTCCTTCCTTTGCTTTTGCATACCTGAATTTCCGTGATACATTTTTTCGTGAATAATTTTGGAACACTTTGGCTCCGTTGTAAGTTTCTTGGCTCTATTGCAACAAAGACAAGATGAGAGCTCTCGAAGAGCTAATTTGGTTTTATATTCAATTTTTAAGCTACATACGAACAAGAAACTTTGACAACATTTATCTCAGCATTCTTCATAATTGGTTTTATGTATGACAAACTAATCTGCAACTTACTAATGCTTTTTAACTGGAGTCGATTTCATAAAAAAAAATAATCTCGTGTCTTAAAAATAAAGCTAGGAAATTATAATTTTTCTCTCTTTTTATTCATTTATTTTGTTATTGTGTAACTTATGGGGCGGCGATTGTAATACAGGACACACAATTCGATCATTTACAGCCTTATTTTCAATAACCCACGCTAAACCAAGACAGGTTATAATAAACACGTTAAACAACGAGTTAACAACGTTTAGCTAACAAGAAAAATGAACTAACAAGGGTTTGGTTGACAAGGAGAACTTCGCTAGGAACAAGCTGGAAGTATTGTACGCAGCACTTTTGATGATTTGAAAACTTTTTTAATGTTAAATGTGGCCGAAAAAAAAATCAAACACTTATACTCAATTGAGACATTTTGCGGTAGTGGCAACATAAATAACCAAAGTCATTCTTAGCTGGCGTCTATTAGGATCAAGGTACAACTTGCACTTTTTTTTTTTGCATTGCTGCAATCATGCCAATCATATTCGCATCAATGTCTCAGCTGATAAAATTTAAGAGCTAATATGTTTACCTATAAGAAAAAGAAATATTGTCTACTTGGGACTGATGACGCAAACGGGATTGATGACGAAAGTACTTTTACGTGATGTTTTCTTTTTGCGTGGAAAGTACGAAGTCTTTCTCACGCGGCTTCCACAATGTAATGTTTTTCTGTTTGCTCTACTTAGGTCCTACTACCTTAAAATTGCACAGTAGGCGTACTGATAAAAAAACATCTTGATGGAAATAAAGCAATTTCATTATTACAAGCAAAATTGTAAAATCGAATTAACATTTTATGCTCCAGTAAGTTGTCCTAGAAGTTTTTGAACTTCCTTCCTGGGTCCGGGTTGAGTTTTGTCTTTCAAAACTTGTTATCGGCAATTTTTTTTCGTATTTCTTGGAAATTATGTGCTGTTTCCCATGCCTACTGTCCACGACGTTGAAAACAAATTACTTCTTTCATTAGAAGCTCGAATATGTATGCCCAGCCACGCTCAAGCCATTTACAGTAATTTGTAGAGACATGGGCTTCCACGGCCCATAAATTAAATCGCCTTATTAACGACACGACCTCCAAGTTACGTCATTCGATTCGAATACATGGCTTTCAACTCGCATTGTTCTTCTTTTTACATTTTGCTTGCTAATTAGAATTCTTTACTTAGTAACAGAACAAAAATTAGCATGGAAACCTGAAGATTGTGTTTTCATTTTCATGGAGCTTTATAGAATTTTGGCTCGAAACGACCTTTCTCAACTTAAAAAATTCTTCACCGCCTCTGTAATGTAAAACCAAAGGGAAGCTTTTTTTTAAGTTCCATACAGAAATTATCAAGTGAGTTTTAGCCACGGCTTTTAGCTCACTGAAAACCTCTTTCTTTGCTTGAGCGTTAGCATGAATTCAATTCATCACAGCACCTTGCATCCCAAACGAACCATTTGTCAAGTAAGCCACTTGACTATATAGAGACGACCTCAAAGGTTTGAAATCCCGCCCACCACATTTGGGGTCTCCCCAAGGAAAGCTTGTCTTGCAATTTCCTTCCAGTTGATCCTTGAAATACTCTGCAATTGTTGCTTTAAGAAACTTCCGTCGAGTTCATCCTTTTTAAAGAAAGTTCATTTTGGCGAGCATTAGGGCCCTAGCTCCGCCCCTTTGATGATTAGGGTCACCGGTAGAAGGCGGACTGTCGGTGGCTATTCACAGAAGTAAATTGAGAGGCTTGAAACGTTAAACCCGAGTCAAATTCCAACTAACCCCCATGATTACCCTTGGTCCGAGCATACTCAGTACTTTTTACCCCACCCAGCCGGAAAATGGATGAATCTTTCCCCACGTCTGTTAAAAAGACAGCCCGGTTCATTTTCGTGAAGCACAGCCGATCGGCTGTGTCCAATTGACGTTACCCTTCTTATGGAAGACCCATGTTCACATTACGAGGGCAATTACGGTTTTGGTTTTCGAGAGGGATCGTTGCAAAGCGACAAACAACCAAACAGAAACAGACGCCAGGCGACGGCAACTTTGCAATGGACACATCACCCGCGTTTTCGCTAAAGGTTTCGAGTTACGCAGCTAGCATGCTCGTAACATTGAACTTCTCCTTTTTCGCCCTTCTACTGGCAGCTATGACTGAAACATTCCACATGCTTTCAGAGTGTTAGGTATCGGTGTTGCGTTTGGCACACTCATGTGCTGACGCCGTACCCGTTTCTTTCTTATTGAGAGTCATTACTCCACTTTTCCCTTCCTTTAACCTTCAAACTTGTCTCGCGAAGGAGATATGATCCAGATGTGGTCAAGTGTTCGACCCCGGTTTCCATTTACGTTTCAGTGTACAAGTTGCTTGCGGAACACTGACCTGGAATTTGGGTAGCGTCCCCACGTCCTCCTCCTTGTCTGCGAAAGTGAAAGGGGCAACTTTGTTAACGACTTTCAACTGCGCGTATGTAAAAACGTTAAAACTGTAGTTAACTTGTAACGCAGCGTGGTTAATCGTTACATTTCCCATGTGGATTTGGTAAGACACGGTCAAGCCCTGTCGCTTAACGTCGGTGATTTGCTCAAAAGAGATGTATGGTATGCAGCAACATCTCAAATATTATCTCAGCATTACAAACCTCCAGAGATAACGCGAAAATTAAATCCAAAAATTTGTAACATTCAAAATTGTCCTGCGTTACTAATTATAAACGAATAAGTCCATAACATGGATCTGTGAACGTGAGATTGGAATCTTTAAATAAGCTTGATAAATAAGGGATAGTCTGCTTAACTTATGGAAAGTTAGGACAGGTAAGGTGAGATAAAGTAAACTATGATTAGGTTACGTGAGACTAAGCTAAGTAAAGTTAGGTTACGCGAGGTAAAGCGTAGGTTAAGTAAGGTTACGTTTAAAAGAATATAAGTTAGGGGAGGTATGATTTGATTAGGAAAGGTTGCCTGGATTGGATTTGGTGAAGTTAGGCTCGGTAAGTAAATTTATGCTAAACTAACGTAAGCTCAGTTTGATTGGTTAAAGTTATACAGCAAAATCTCGTTATAGAGAATCCCCTGGGAACAGAATAACTGTGCAGTATTTCCAATACTCGTTAATAATGGGTGCGCTTTGTTTACACGTTCATTACTCCGGACCTAAAATCACGTCTACCGTAGCCGACAACTCGTTATAAAATGTTGGTCCGGAAAAACGAGCTTACAGCGTTAAGCTAGCGTAAGCTAGGTTTGAGGATAGTTAAGTTTTGATGCCATGGCATATAGGAGATAGGCCTGTATAAGAAAGCCTAACCCTTTGTGCGCTCTATTTAATGACTATAAGTACTCTAGCTTCCCGCAACAATTCAGTGAGTCTGACTACTCTAAATGTCGAAAATTCACTGCGTTTTATTAATTCGATGCTAGTAAATAGCATTTCCGCAATACATAAACTAAATTTGCGCTTCCAACTGAAGGTAGAAAAAAGTTAAACTAGAACTCTAAGCTTCTCCTATTACTCCTTTTTTTGTGGCTTATGCATAGAAAGCTTGTTTATTGCAATTAATTCAAAGTACGAACCTAAAGCACTTTGCAACTCGAAAACCTTTACTCAAAAGAGTCTGTTTATCCATAATCGAGTATTAGTTGTTTTTGGAGCCTTGTGAACTGCGAAGAACTGAAGAAGTGTCTCGTCCACTGAGCAATCAGACGTTTTTATCCAAATTCACCGTTAGTGACTTCTTTGTTGCGTAAGCTGTGACGAACGCATGGATTTTCGGGCTTTAGCTGAAAACGGAACTTTGTGCTTAAATTTACTGTTGACGGATTTTAATCGTTGTGTAACGCCCGCACGTAACATTAAGCTATTTGTGTAGCACCATTGCAATCGTTAAGCGAGAGTAACGCGAGGTATAATGTAGCGTAGTATGGTGCCGGCAAAAAGGCGCCAAAGGTTGAGGGGGTTAACGTGAACGATGCAGGGTTGACTTTTAGGGGTTAGCCGGATGGTTTCTTTCACCCCTTTTGGTCGTTTTTCGAAGGTTAGAAGCTGACCAAAATTCCATAAATCAGTCTCGTTAGTCGTTTGCCATTGCAGCTAGCATACTCGGATGACTTTTATCTGGGAATTTCATTTGAAACCACAGTTTTTGGATGCTTTACAAAACTAGTCCAGCTTTACCCATTTTCAAAGCAACTACACCATACCCCGTAATGAAAGCTTAGGCATATCTGTAATGTGGGTGGCGAGTGGTCTTTAAGACGTTTGGCTACATCGTTTTTCTTGAGTAAAGCTTTGAGTAAATAGAATTCTTTGAGTTTTTGGTTTAGCTTTCTTGACAAGGTCACGTGTGTGTGTGTGCGTGCTCCGGAGATGGGCTCGGGGGATTATGACTGGTTTCCACGTATAGCATCTACAAAAGGTAGACAGCTTGGGACAACCTCTACAGCACTAGGAGCTAATTTGAGTGAAGAGGGCGAATCTAATAACTTTCCAGAAGTAGAAACTCCTTCAATTCGAGTAAAAAAATGTAAAAAGTACGTTATGAGTAATAACACATCACTCGCGTGGGTTGGTTAGTAATTTCGTGCTACGAAGACTCATAAAAGGCAAGCGGGGAGGATAGGACCTTGAAAAGTTTCTAGTTATGGTCGCTTGGGCCATAAAAATTGGCGAGGCATGGCTTTTTAATAGCCATGAAACAACCTTTTTCTTTTCCTAATCAAGTCACTACACTTAACAAGCCTAAATCAAGCTGTTTTTATAGCTTACGTACTGTACTTCAATTCGATGTAGCCACAATCGCAGTTCAGCGTCTACAAGCTTTCACCGTAGAGACCAAAGAACGTTGTGAAAGTAAAGAAACTTGATACGAAACAATTCTAGTTCTTTGTTAACTTAGATTCTCTTGTTTAATTATAAGAATTAATTATGTGTATTAAGTAACCGCAATAGCTAATTCGAGACAGATTTCCGTTCTCCAAGAATGAAAATCCTAATACAAAAGAACAAGAGTGACACTCAATGACTCAGGTACAAATTGCACGATGCCACTTTAAATCAGAAGCAGTATGTTGTCCATTTGGCAACGCTGTGTTTGCAGCATTGGTTTATCTGTGTCAGACAACTAAGTCGAGTTTCGTGCAATGCTGTTCTTCTTCAGAAAATTTGATACACATTAATTAAACACTGAAAGTCAGTGTAAAGACAAATTGTGCGAGACCGGTTCAGATGTTGCTCATTATTCGGACACAGATACTTAAAAACTCAGTTTTGATAAAATGCCGATGAGCTTCTTCTCTTGTAGTAAACTAACAATAAATAAACTATCTATACATTAAATAGCTACATAATATATTTGTTCGAGCAATAAGACAAATGTAGCCGATTAAACCATATTTACGTTCAAATGGTCATTTATCTTTTCAGTTTTCTTTCTTAGTTATACGCATATTTCTTTTTTCGTAATATTAGAAAAACCATTGATGGTAAATAGGCTCCTTCTTTTCTTCGAACCAGGAGTTACAAGTCCACCTCGCTAAACAAGAGAATTTAGCTTTTATTAGCCCCCTAACCAAATTCCATTGTTATTCCGCAGCCAAAACTAATACTCATCCCATAAAACACATGCCTTTCTTGAGTTCCAACAAGGCTTGGCTCCCAGTAATAAAAACAACCCTGTGTGCGAGGGTCTGAACCGCAATTCACACACTTGTCAAAATTTGTCACCCCGATGGAGCAACTGAATGACCAAACAACCGTACTTGTGAACTCCGACTATGAACACGACGACAGTTACACGTTTTTCTACAACTGCAGACAAACAAAAAGCCAAACAGTCATCAAAAGCGCACGAAAGTCGTGATCGTGGTCAACTCCATCCACAGCCAACGACCACGACCATCGTAAAAATTAGCATAAAACTCTCTCGCTCGCTCACTCAACTTTTTCTTCCTCTTTTTCTCTTTGAGAAACCTTTTCTTTTGTTGAGTGTGTGCCTGTGTGTAACTAGCTTGTGAACAACAATTTTTTCGTACGTTTTAATAAGGATGAATCCACAACTTTTCAAGAAGCCGAGAACCTTATGACGCTGCAAAAATACGTGTTTCTTCTCGGCTTTGGAACCTGCCTAAACGAAATGTGGGGGCAAATACTAACTACTTGCGGCTATTGGACAAGGCGAGCTAGGAAAATAATCATAATAAAAAGGGCTTCTTTGAAAGTTTTCTTGCGTCCTCTTCAACTTTTGGGGGCTCAGTGAGGATAATTTTTTGAACAAAAGCACCCAAAGAAGACCTTTGCAAGCTTTCAAAAACCCTCGATCACGCCAAAAACTTACACCGAAGATGAATGATGGGATCAGAAAAAGTTTTATTAAGGAAAGGGACACACATATATATAACGTTCTTGTTGGCAGATTTAAAACGAGACGTGAGGTTAGACGACTTTTGTGACACTTTCTTTCTTCAATGCTTAAAGGTTCTCTTCCCCACAATTCCTTTTTAAGTTAAGTGCCATTCAACGATGACCACGCAAACGCTATAGAATCCCCATGACATCAAAACATGTCCCTTTTGGCTGACATTATGTGACTCGCTTCGGGAACGAAGCTTAGGAGACAAACCTTGGCATTTCAAAATCATTTATCTTCCAACGTTTTCCAATACAGCGTCTGAGCTCGAACTTCAAACTTGAAGCTCAAGCGTGTGCAGAAAAACGACCGTCTGCAAGGAGACAGAAAGTTTAAATAAAACTAATTCACTTCACGTAGATCTTCTCCTCACGTGGACAACGTACAGTTAACCAATCTATGGAAATTTTCATTAATTAAATTTACCTTAAACACGCGCGCATATCGACCCAAGCCATCACCTGACTTGAGAAACAAGACCACGTGAAAAGGAACTCTTCAACGAAACGCACACCAAGCGCGAGATCGTGATTTCGAGACCATTCTTCCGTGTTAGTCGAATTGAACTCATATTGTCTTATGGGAAAGAATACCACGTAATGCGAAGTTCCAAAGTTTTGAGCCTCTGTAGATCATACCATTTTTTGAAGATGTGTTTACAAAAAAACGACCTTATCCTTGGAGTTACACAAGTATGTATTAAACTAGCTAGAGTAACTATTTATTACAACCTTTATTTTTGCTTCCAAATTCTTTCTTGGCGCAAACTTCATGACCGAAGATAATTTGCTATGTGTCGCTTTCTGCACACGTTACCATTAAAAGTTTCGTCAGAGAAGGTTAGGGTGACAGACGTGGCCGCTTTGCGATCATTAGTCTTCCAATAAGGTTCCATACGACGTCCAAACCCAAACTTCCAAAGCCGAAGTGCATGCAGGAATGCAAACGCTGCCTAGCTCATTTCACGCTTATAACTTTCGAGGACTTAACTTTGGAACTTGTAACGTAACGGGCAACCAAATATAGTAATAAAGATTTTTCGTCCCTTTCTGTAAGGTCGCACACACTGTGGGTTACGGTGCACAGCTTGTAAACCCGTTCGTAGCATCGTAAATCACTCATTTTGATTATAGAAATGTTCCTCTCATAGAAACATTGAAAGCAGCAACCACGTCGAAAATGTAAGGTATGAAAATCTAAAAAAAAAATAGTACAATTAAATGGAATAAAAGCTCTATATTCAGAAAGAATTATACTATAGCAAGCGTAGAGATAAACGTTTTACAATCTGGGGATAGATAACCTTTTTTTATCCAAAAGAACGATTTTCTAGTTCTTTTCGCTCCTTTTCATGACAATGAGAAATTTAACAAAGATTTGCTTTTCCAATTTGCTTTTCAAGAAGTTCGAACATGATGCACATTTCCTGTAAGCCCAACCAATCACCGTAATAGAAACGTTTCTCTACATCTTCCCACGATTTCTTTAAAAACGGAGAAAAAAGTCTTAGGTGTCTAAGCTTTCTTTGAACTTCCTAGCTAATATCAAGGATATCAACTCCAAAGATCTTGTGCGTATAGGTGTCTAAAGGAAAGTTCAACATTGTACGTAAAAATTCTTAGATCTCAATTGGCTCAACCTCTTCGTTTCTTAACAATCTTCTCGCTTACTGAGAGCCTTTTATTAAAGGTATCTTGTGTCACCAAACTTGTCCATTACTTAACGTCAAACACCCCGGTGGGGAGGAAAAGGAGTTGTAATATAGTTGGACAAGTTTCTTTCTTCGCACTCTGAAATTCTTTGTTCCATTTCCATTTTCTAGCGCGAACATGAGCCCGGAACTTTTAAAGCGCACATTGTTAAGCCATATATTTCACCTGATGGGACACAGGCAACTTGAGCGCCCACTAGGGCTCGTGTAGTTGGAAAACAATAACAATTGAAGAGTCGAGGATGGCTTGGACGAGGCAATGGAGCAGTTGGTGTCCGTCTGGGACAATTGGCTCATTGCGAAGCAGGCGGTCTGCAGCTTCTTGCAGCCTTTTTGCTAGCAAAGCAACTGGAAACGTCCGGGCGAAACAATTTTAATGACCCTCGCAATGGATCCACGCGCTGGTTCCTAAGAGCTACCTCATGGTGTTATAATAGTTTTTCAAACTTCCTGGGGACAATGAGTTGGCCAAGTTACCATTTGAGGCCTCCCAAACTTGTTCTGACTCCCTTCCTTAGAGTTTGATCCCTTTGGAAACGTCGTCTGTGGTCCAACAATGCGACACCAGGCTTTATATTCCTTTTGGAAAATGGGGAAAAGAAGGTTTGGCATTTCTATAGTGAGTCTGTGATGACATGGACACGGACACCTTCGCAGTGAAGACTACCCAGGACAATTCTGGAACTGCACATGCACCGTGCATTGAAAAACTTAGACAAATAGAAAAGAGACGGAGGGGTGCAAACTTTCAGACACAAGAAGGGGATACTACAATGGATCTTAGCCTTATGATATTGGATTAACAATGTATTAGGGTAGGGATGTATGTTAGCAAGGATTCAACTTACGATAGGAATAGGACTTACACGTAACGAAAGATAACAAAGTGAGGGTTTTGAAGAAAGTGCAGAGAAAATGTAATAACTGATTCTGCTTACGAACGGTTGACATATCAGCAATTCAAGCGACGATGGGTTCACGTTTTCTTTTAATTCAAAGCTCAAAAATACTGCAAAGCGTGAAAATCACGCACAACAGTTCGCAGTTTTCTCTTTGCTTCAGCGCTTAAAAGCTTCTTATATAAAAAAAAGTTTCTCCAAAATAAATAAAAGAATCAATAAAATAAAATTTTAAAATTATCGGAATTTAATAGTTGTTTAATAAACGATATGAATTCATAGCAACCGTTAATCATAGAAATTTTGCAGTTGTTGCCAAATAGTTTTTCGTAAATAAAAATAAAAAATATATTAAATAAAATGTTGGATTGATCGGAATTTAATTGTTGCTTAATTAACGCTAAAAATTCGCACCGATCAATTAATCGATAGAAATTTTGCAGCTTTAGTCCTGCTTTCAGCCTGAAGAAAGCGGAGAAAACCCGCTGCACCCCACACGGGGGACGGCTTTGAGAATAGATAAGTAATAACGTAGGATAGTAAGCTCTTCAAATAATTTTAATTTTAATAAGGAAATTTCCACTAGATAATCAAGAGGTAAGTATTGTAATACTTCTTTAGTATTGTGAATTTTTAACATTATTTATAATTAATAACATAAGAAAATGTTCCTCGATTCAAGAAAATGATTTAATTAATGGAACTGGAACTTGGAACATTATGTACTATCCATAGTTATAAAGAGTATTGAAACAATCGTACTATTCGCGAAACTATTATGCCTACACTGCGTTTTAAGATAAATCCAAAATTTTATTTAATATAATTTTTTTATTTTTCTTCGTGAAAAGCTATTTGTAAATAACTGCAAAATTTCTATCGAATAGTCTATCGTTGTAATTTCTTATCTTTTATTAAACAGCTATTAAATTCCAATTATGAAAAAATTTTAGTTCATTTATTCTTTTGTTTTTATTCATGACAGAGGCTAGCTTCGTAGAAAAGATCAGAATTTTTGGTTTTATAATAAAATCTCCAGCGATACGCAAAAAAATTCTATCGCCCCAAACAAAACTCACTTTTCGCTTTTTTGAAAATTCACCAAAATAAGCGTTACTCTCAAAAATCGTAAAATTTTTTCTGTGAGCTACTTGTGAGACTTAATCCACGTGTAAAAAGTTTTAGAACGAAAGATGTAAAACTGAGTTAGAAAAATAAAGCCTTGTCCCATAAGCCCGTATTATTAGGCAGAGTAAGCATCCTCGAGCCGTGTAAAGTACCCGCGCGGACTCCCGAAGGAGAAAATTTTATCGTTGCACTTTAGAAAAATATGTTGGGTAATTTTAAAAACTGTATACCCTATGTGTTTACAGATGAATATGCACACGACACATGATCGAGGAAATTCGATTGTCTTTTCTATCCAAGTCAACTTAAAAAGTCTGAATCACGGCAAATTTTTTAAATAATTTTTCTAAAAAATCTTAACAGTGCATGACGTACATAGCGTACCATAACTTTACTGTCAAAAAGGTTTTTGAAATTATTTAATTATGTTTGTGAAATCGATTTAAAATTATTCTCGCAGTTTTCACCGAATTAGACAGAACAGCGGGGTACACATTGGCTACTCTATCTTATGACCTAAAGACAATAAAATCACCCAACAACTTTCATGTCACAAGATTGTGCCGAAAGAGATTAGAAGTGCAGTACTTTTCAATAAAAGTTATTGAAGCATGCAGCCTCATACTAACCAGCAAACAAGCATAGTCAATAACAAAATAGTCAAACTAGCAACAAAAAATAGTTCACATTGGTCTAAACACACGTCAATTTTTCTAATAACAGGATTCAAAACTCAGCATAAGCGGAACAGTGTTTCATGATTCAAAGTGACTTTCATGATCTAAATGCGAATTTTGTGTTTATAGAGCGAATAGCCGGTAACTTAACGCTTGTTAGTTGGTTGCACACAGGTTGGTTGCCAGTTAAGAACTTGAAATCTCCTTTGATGCTGTGTAGGGCTACTAGAAATTGTCTGCGTTAACATTATTTTCAGCCCGATTTTCGAACCAGGGCACTTCATGGCAAACTCTCCTGAAAATATCCTACATTATTTGCCTGTTAACCAAAGATGCCAAATATGAGGCAGGCTATATCGGGTCCTTGAGATACATTTACGTAACTCAACCACCTCTGAACATTAGGATAGTTTAAGGCGGAGTCTATTGTCATTGCGCTGGGGTCTCATACATTAAATATGACACTGAAACGACGGTCCCAAGTTACCTAGACGTTTTTCCCTCTTTTCTTCTTCCCTAACTTCTATTGTTACCATTGGCAGAGGAGACGAAGGGTAAAGGAGAGGGTACTGGCAGTGAGTATTCTTAAGTAAGGGGTGTGCACCTGTGGGCTATTACTGGGACACACGTATTGTGCGACTCTAACAAGTCGAAATTGATGGGGACGGTTCATTCCCAACTTGGAACGTTTTCTTTTCTACAAAAAGGACGCTGAAGAAGATGAATACCTTCCCTCATCCGACTAGCCCCTTCGACGATTTTCGCCCTGCCAAATAGTTCAAATACAACCCTCTTTTCCCAACAAAATGCATATCACGTCTTAACTGTTCACATTTTAGGGCACGTATGATCTTTTGAAGACCATCGAAGGGTGCATTAACGTCCAAATTCCTCTTGCGTGAGCTTTAATTTTGTCACGGATCATAAAACATTTTATACTTTACGCTTAAAACCTATACCTCCCGCCTTATGAAGTTCAAAAATTCACTATGAACCAAACTTCCTTCAAAATAAACTGTTCAAACTCAACACTATGGAGCCATAGGAGAGGCGCGAGCCACTTTGGCTTGAAAGCGAAAGCGATTTATAACTTTTTCATATCGATAAGCCTTCAAAAAGCGCCTGGAAGAGAAAGCGTCAGTATCTTTACCGTTTCCCTATTCGCGTGCTCTGCCTCTATTCAACACAGTCTGCACAATATCCTGACTCGACAGATGGAAGAGCCCCCAAATTTTTTCAGCTCCAACTCACGAGTCCATAAAGCTCGGAAATTCCTCATTTCTGAGATTTCAGCCTAAAAATAAGCAGCGTTATGGTTACAGTTCCTGTTGCGCGTCATAAAACTTGTCCTGAACTTAATGGAAACACTTTAAAGACATCTTCTGCCTACTCAGACATCAGCAAATATGTAAACGAGGCTACGAACGCCCCACTCATAATTTCTTAATTTTCTTTTCACATATTTTTGACCTCTCAGACTAGAAAAACTTGTGGTTTTCTAAACCTCACGCTAACTTGGGTTCCAAATGTTTGTGCCATCTTTTTAGAGTCAGGAGATGGCGTTTTCACGTTTATAGACGCCACCGAGTGGTCACACGCTTGGCCCAGAAACTATTTTAACAAGCGCCACATAGTTGACATTTCAATTCGAAACGGAGGCTGCGGATTATGTCCAAACTCTCCATTCTCGTTACCTGACAACTTTTTCTTACATCTCTTTCTGGTTCTTTTGACCTTCTTTTCTTCTCTTTTCCTCTTCTTTATCTTTTTGTCCAAGTCTTTGGTAGGTTTTTCATTCCAAGTTTGGGTTTCACGTGTTCGTGTTGTGAATAAAGCAGCTCAATGAAGCTTTTGTGGCCCGCGCCCACCACGAAAATCCTGAGGTGGACTTTTTTGCCACAGAATTGCAGCCTCTTGGAGTGACACAAGCTTAGGCAGGAAAAGGTTCAAGGAAAATGAGGAAAAAAGGTGACAGTTTTACTACTTCACCCCCACCGTCACCTTCTAACCTTGTTGGGGGAGGTGACACCCCAGCGGGAGGAGACTTATTGGCCCTGATCTGGGAAAAGGAGACTGGAGTCAGATGTAAAGGGGGCTCCACTCAAAAATGACCCCCTCCTTTTTGGTGTGGGGTTGAGCTAGCCCTTGAATTAGAATTTCGGGGAATTTTTGGGGGTAACAATAGCTGCTCGTTTCCCGAAACTAAATCGACACCAATTTTGTTTTCCTTTTCTTTCTTTCATTCTTCTTCTTTCACTGTGGTCTCTTTCCGAGTTACGGCAACGTAAGGTTTGGAGGTAATTGACAAGAATCTACCTAGAAGCTGCCTGACCTGTCTTATGCGCATCGACATGATCGCGCAGCATCCTGGATGGTGGAAAAGGGAAGGAAAAAAGATTTTGGGGATTTTGGAAACGCAGCGGGAATCGAGTTTTGAGAGTTGGTAAAAATGCTATAACATGATATAAACGTCTCTGCTAAGATGCTGGAGTCATTAATTGTGACTTACCTTCTTCCACAGATGCATAATTTTGGCTCCAGGGAGATCTCAGCATTCTTGGATAAGAAAAAGGGCTGATTTACCGTTCCCTCCTTTTAATAGTCCTCAAATTTAAGCGTTTAACCAATTTTTGATTTGGAAGTTTGTTTCCGGTAAAAAATATTGAACCCTGAATATATTTTGGTCATTCGATTCATTTACTGATTTCTAAAACCTAATTTTCAGAGCAGAAGAGTCTATGTCGAAATTTTGAAGACTTCATAAGAAGACATATTGTTTGTGATGTTTGCTTGTCTTTCTGCTGTGTATTTTCTCCTCTTTCACTTTATGATAAAAAGTGGAAAGCGATTTTAGAAATAAAGTAAAATGTAACGATCTTGGTTTATAACGCTTCCGGATTCACAAACGTTTCTCTGTTTTTTTTCTTCACAAAGGCTTCATTCGGAAAAAGACTTCGCAAAACTCATTTTTAATTACAAATTGTATCAGTTAAAAAACAGTTGCAGCAAATGAAATAAAGACTGTTATCTCCCTTCCTTTTCATCAAAGTGGGCAGAGCAGGGTCTAAAATAATTTGAAAGCGTAAAACGGAAAGAGAAGTCGATAACGAGGAAGAGGAGGAACCAATAAATAGACTTTGCGTGTTATATCGGAAATTGGGAAATAACAAGCGGTTCACTCTTCTTTAAATTGGTCTGGAACCGTGTTTTCCTTTAATTACTGAGAAAACTGACCCTTTGCATCTTTCACGCTTCATCGGTTCTCAAACATATGAAAACCCGCAGCCTTTTTTAAAAAGTCCTTGCCTTTTTCCGACTTTAGCCGAGAGGCTTATGAAGGGAGGCTTATGTATGTTAAGAGTTCGAGTAAGGTGTGAAAAATTTACGAGATATTGACGCCTCCCATTTGGGGTAAAGACGAAGAGTGTGTCAGTTTCTAGAGTCTTATGGAAACGTTCATTATCTTTTTTACGCACGGCAAGCCAAAACGTGAGACTAAAGAAAGATTAAAAAAAGTAGTAGAAAACGAAAGAGGCCCCCAAAACTGCTGCCAACCGAAGAAGTTAAAAGCATTTCGATGAAAAATGTGCCATTCCATTTGGTCTGGCCGAATCCTTGGGACCATGTAGCGCGCGGCCCTACTCCGCCCCCCTGCCTCCATAATGGTGGCTCGCATGCGGAGAGAGAGAATCGTTTTGAGAAAGAAGCCCGCCAAGTCAAGAATTTCGAGAAAAGAAAACCATTCCCAAAAACTTGTAACTACTGCACCAAGAAAATAAAATAGTTTTGGCCAATTCTTTCATTTCCTTTTCCAAACCTCCGTCCTTTTTGGCGTTCCGTCTCTTACTACACTCCCTTAAAAAAATATCCCCTGAGGACACGAACGATTTACGTAACAATGTAAAGAATCGAGCGTTTATGGAGACACGGTACCCAAAGGCGAGAAAAAACTATGCAATCTAAATGATGAGAAAGAATTACGTAAGCTTCGAGTTTCTAATTTCGATTCACACAACTTACAAACTTCATGATCCATAGAGCGGTCTTACTACGGGTAGCGTAAAGACGTTAAAAAGATCTCACCGTTTAGTTTCTTCTACATATCCACGTATTTAGATGAAAAGAACTTTCCACGTGTCATTTCTAGATCTGGCTGCCTGAGTAAGCCGCGTAAGCAAAAACCGAAGACTGAAAACGTAAATGAACAAGCATAGTGTAAAACGGAAGGATTGAGAAAATTTAGGCATGTTTAGCTTGCAGTGTCTATGCAGAGCCTAGCAAAAACACTTCTGTTAAACGGTACCAAGCAAGACGATACACTTTTCAATACACGTGAAAGCGAGTAGCCCGCGTAAACTGGGGCTACCAGTGGACACATTTGTAATGTTGAGCAGCGTAAAACAAGAATAGAGCCCAGAAAAACACTTGCAGGGAAGAGCTCCATAAAATGAACTCTGCAAATCAATGTCGATGACGTCCTGCATTTCTCAATCTTCGAAATATTGTCCGCTATTAGTTTTCTTAAAAGACGCTCTAGTCCTTCAGAATGGCCAATACTCGAGCTAGCTTACGTGTAGCATTTTGGAGCTTTATATTTATTTCTACTCAAAAAATGAACTTAACAATGTAACGAAATTACCAAAGTAATGTGTAATGTCTAAAACTTAAAAAAATAGGAGGAAAAATGTCAAAATAGTTTAGTGTTGCTTCTTAATTTTTAATTAACCTTTAGACAAAAATGGGCAGACACATTCCGTGCCTTTGAACAAAACTTTCCTAGGGCAGAGATTCAAACAAGGGAACAAAAAGCAGGACAGGTAACTTAGCAATGTTCTATTCCCATGTACCAAATTATTACGAAAGCTGATTAATTTTCCTACCTCGTTATTGATTAGCTTACTAAATGACATACCAACAAACCATCAAACAATCGATATTCAAACAAACTCTTTCCATGTCATACAATCGAAAGCTACTTCTTTTCCCTCTCTTGCAAATTACTGAAACATTGCCAACTTTCGCCTGTCCTCTCCTAACTTAACAGTCGTCGATTTTCGTAGTTTTAACTGAACAGTTACGTTTTTCAACTGTAATGATTATGTGCCCTACTTCCGCTTGTTATCAAGTGATTCGCATCCTTCTTATCAACCCCAACCGCTTTACGACCTGAAGTTTACATTTCTGCTCCAATTCTGCGACTGATTCAAGGCCAACGACCTGTAAAACTAACAGCCTTTACAACTAGAACCCTTTTTTCTAATAATTTTCAGCACAAAAAAGTAGTCCAAGTTTTCGCCCTTGCTATCTCAAACCAACACTCGATATCAAATACTTTCGTTTTTTGCTCGTTTTCATTGGCAACAGTACTCGAAACCCAACGGCTATCTCAACAGCACCGGACCGTACTTCCGCTTCAAGTGGGCTAAGCCCTCAGCCAGCGCCTCTTCAACCCACCTTTCCTCCCCAGCTCCAAACCATGGGGGCGTTACTTCGACTACAGAAGAAGACTTCTGTGGGTAAATCCATCGAGTTCTTGGCTGAAACTAAACGGCCGTGTTCTACGATGGCACCGGGTCGGCCTGGCTTCGCTTGACGTGGTCTACCCGCACAACACTGAATTCGCGTCTGGTGCTTAGGTCCCTGAGCCAAGTCAGGAAACGTGTCAGTTGTTGTCTCGAACTCGAGTAGTGCACACACGGTTGCATTTTTCGCCCGCATACACGTTGAACAGAGACGGAGAACCAAACGTGTATATACATTTAAGGTGTATATTACACTACGTATGAAAAGAACGAACTTCTGTATTTCTTTGAGTTAGCTTGGATGTGCACACGTAATTTTCGGTGAAAATTCAGCTGCGTCAAGAGAAGGAAAAAAATAGTTTTATTTTTTAGTGCGTGAGAACCAGACAAACGGATATCCTGCTTCCGCGTACCGTTCGATGGGTTGGTAGACTCAGTTGGAAGAGTAATTGGAATATAATTTGAATTGCAGTGGATTACGAGTGAAAACTGCCATCAGTGGAATATGCAAACTGTTTAGAAAATCGTTGGAAAACAACTTAAAAATAAGGAAAAGCGCCACCGAACGTTTCTAAAAATGGCTCAAAGTGTGACAAATGTTTTTCGGAGCATTTGGTTGCTTTGGGTAGCCTGTTGGGCGGTCAATTCAGAATCTATGGTGACATTCAGCCAAGGAGGATATGATAGTATTGTTGTAGCATTTCACAACAAAGTACCCCAGCCTAGCAACTGCCCGGAAATGCTGCACAATTTAGAGGTAAGTGGAAATTTTTAATTCATACATCCTCCCGCCCCCTTTTTGATTGATTCTTTCATTCCCGTGAGCTTTTCTTAATAAGCAAATCTTAAAACGGGTTTAATCGCTTGGAAACTGTGAAATGACAAAGATTCCATGGTCTGCATCGATCAAACTTGCCCTTTGACCTCTGACGATGGTCAGCTAAAACCTTCTCCCCTTTCGACAACGTCTTCTCGGCAAAAGACTCAATAAGATTTCCAAACCGCCAAAGAGTTTGACAATCGGGATCTCCAAAAGGGTACTCAGTCACACATTCTTCGATGTCGGTCACGTGGTAGAGAGAAACTGATCGTTGTTGTCATACGCTTCAAGCATACCATACAGCGACATACTTTTTCCCGGAGTTCGCTTTTGACGCAATTTTGGCGTAACTTTCTTCGCTGATAGAGAAACCGAGTGATTCATAGCACACCGCAACGAATGTAAGGCATGTTGTTGTTGACCAGCTAATGAATTGTGTATTATAATCACGTCCGGTTTGGTCGTCATGATGAAATACAGGGAGAAAGGAAGACCCTCGTTGAATTGAAGATAAAAATAGCAATTTTCCACGAATCTGTTGTATTTAAGTTTAATAACGTCCCACAGAGGATAAAGAAGTTTGTTTGAATGAAACGTACTCGAAATTGGCGTCGATTTATCACAGTGAAATATTCGAAAATAAAAAAAAAACGAAAAATTACACCAAGTAATGTTAAAAATAGCAAGTTTCTTTGAATTTGCTATCGTATGTATTTAATGCATCGTGATTTTGTAATAACAATTCAGAGAATTTTTGAGTGAGTTTCGCCGAAACTTTTTCACACCGAGCTCATCAGGTGATGCGGGGTTCCCTGGGAAAAATAGGCTGGGAAGAAAGCGGGTTAAAAGGGGCAAAATACCCCTTTCTTGTGCCTCAATAGCAATTTCTCAACTCTGGAGTCAGTTTTCTTGTGGCCTCTTGCTTTTACAGAAAAGTATCTAAAAGAGCACCTGCGAAAATTCTTGGACTCAGCAAGCAAGTGATCTGTCACCTTCACGACACGGGATAATTTTTCTTGTTAAGCTCCTCCCCATAAATCCTCGTATGTCGCACGAAAGTCTTGACAAGTTACTATTCTTCCTACCGTAAATTATCGTCTCTAAACGAAAAAATCTTGGTCCACGAAGCCTTTCAAAGTCACTTTTCTCCAGTTAAAAGCTACTCGCTTCCCGATTTTTACCTTTTAAGCCAATTTAGCTTCCCGATTTACCGGGATATCGCTACAAAACTCCCGCACGACAGTTAAAGGAAGCCTTTTGAAGAATCGTTCGCAGCGACCAGTAAACTGAAAGGGAAGACTTAAATACTTGCCAGTGCGTTAGAAAGATAAACGTAAATTGAATATTTCAGGCTGTCTTTTGATCCTTGGAATAACCATTTTCAGTTACAATTCTTCTCATGCATTACTACGTCGTAGCCCAAAGTTGCATCGCTACAAAAGTCTCGCACTTCTATAAAAACCAATTATCCCTCACGGTATGAGGCCTTTCCACAGGTGACGTGGTGATGAAAATGCACCAAGCCCCCTTCAGATCCTTAGAATAGGTGGCGATCTCCGTAATAATTCTCTAACCTGCTACTTTATTAGACCTTCACAGTCTCTCTACGTCACTGGAAGAGCTTACCGTTGGCAATTTGAACGAATTACACAAGGTGGTAGGTCCAGAGACACGTAAGAAACACGTCCAAATGTATAGAAACCTTTTTGATGAAGTTCAGCGTAACAAATGTGGTTCTTTGCGTAAAAAATTGTCTTGAACCTTATCTTTTGTCATGTCAACTTTTGCTTTTGTCGTGGGGGATCTAAGAGCTTAAGCCCGAAGTACAAGAAATATTTCTTAACTTGAAAAGTTGGAGGTCTTTATGTATTCATAGGTCCATAATCTCTTACGAATATCGGATCTAGAAAAAGGGGCCAAAGACTTTAATGATCATCCTGCGAAATGACGGTCTGGTAAAAGAAAGGTTAGAAAAAAGAAGCTGATGCTTATCACTTCTTTTAGTATTGCTTTCTTTCCTCATCCTGGGGGTTAAGGGGGGAACATCTACCTCTCTGTTTGATCTAACCTTCACGTGAAGGTAAAGGAAAAAGAAACACACGGTTGTCTGTTTCCAACGCAACGCTATTGTTGCCTTTGGACGATTTATTCATAACGAAACATTTTTTGTAACTGTTAACGGAGTTTACGCTAAATTTCCTTTTAACTCGCAGTTTCCTTTTTTCCTGTTTAGTTTTACATTGCTGTGTCCTATCTCGTTTCGAAAACCTTAGCTTTTTAAACTTTTTTTTTTCAGAGAGTCTAAGCTTTCCCCAGCTCTTTCGTTGCTACAGCAGTAGTTCACACATTAGCCAGATATGCGTAACACCTGCACGGCCACGCTCACAGGGTCTTTTTCGTTCTTTCTATTGTTTTTCCCCCTCGGTTCGTCAATTTACTTACAAAAGCTGGCGTAGAGTGTAGCAACTCATATGGTATGATTATCAAACCCTCTTACAGGTAACATTTTCCCCCTTTTGGTCCCCGTGCTGAACATTTTATGTTGCAAAGGGAGATTCGTTATAGATAAAGTGCTCGTTAGTGTAACGCTTGTGTTGACTCTCGAACCTCTCCAAGCGGTAGAGAACGTAAAGAGGGAGTCTACCTTAGCTTCTAAATAACTGAGCGGTAAGGAGAAAAAACATGGCGGCAAAGTGAGTCATTACCGTTACTAGCAAGCGCGTATGCACGTCAGAAAGTTTTATCAATGAGATGCGTCATAAACACGTCATAAAGCTAGTCTAGTAGATCCGACATGTTCCTGCAGACTTAATCGAACGTTGCCTCCACCGGCGAAACCTTCGAAGTCCAACGAATGATGCTTGTGAACGGAACAGACGTTCTTCGGCGCTTCAAGCCGGGTGCAACGCAACGGAAGCGGCCAAGCACTCACTCCAGACTCGGCCAAGCTTTCAGAACTTGTCTCCGCTCTCTGGGCCGCACGCACACTTAAGGAAGCGGGCAAACGTTGGAGCGAAACCGGCCCATGGGTAATCGAACGCTTCCCTGACCGCCAAGCTGGACACGCTGCTAGTATATCGGTCAATTCATTGTACAATCTCGTGCAAATATTCGACCAGCTTTCCAGTTTGCAAAGAAAAATAAACATTTATTGTAAAAAGTTTAGCAAGCCTTTCCGTTTATGTTCTCTTAAAGAATGTGTGGCATTTTTTTCTCAAAGTCGGCAACCTCCTCAAGAATTTTTGACAGTTTGAGAGGAAGAGTCAAAAAGCCACTTGAACACAGTATAGTCGTTAAATGTTGCTGTGACACTCGTCTACTCGTCGCGCAGCTGAGTTCAACGTCGTCTTTTCACACAAAAAAGAAACCGGTTCAAGGGCAGATTGACGAGATAAACAGTGAAGCAACCAGTGGCAATTTTGGGCAGAATGACAGGGAAAAACTTTCCTACGGCAACATTTTTAGCTACCAGCATAGACCAACTTGTTTGAGGACCAAACGACCCCAAATAGTTTTGAAACCCTTGTCCCAATACATTTTTGTTGCTTCTTGTCCCTTTACTGCACCTTTCTTCATTCTATATTTTTTATAGAGCGCTTAAGAGCCTATTCACCACATTAATGTTATGGCTTTTCAGGAAGCTTTCACATTAAGGGTCGTTTTCCCGATGATGAATGATTCCTGAAGAAGCCCGTAAAGCCAGTCAACAATAAAACCCGAAAAATTCCTGGCCAATTGGTGTGGCTACGTTTAAAAAATTCCTTGGGCTAAACAACGCACGGAGCTCCAATTTTCCTGCAAGATCTTACGATCTGTTAACAAATCGTTTGAATATGCAAAAGCTTAGTTAGCGTGAAGATGATGAGAAAACCAAGACAACGGTGTTCTTTCCTTCCCAAAGGGGGCCTTTTTGTACACACAGCGAGGGAGTGCAAGTTCGGAATATCCTCGAAAAACCCTTTTAAGCCTTTTTCCACACCGGGTGCGAAGTCCTTGTTTTTATCTTGTTCTTTTATGCAGTGGGCCGTTTCGTTCCTTGTGGGTTTCCTATGGCGATATTAGGAAGAGCTTTGGGCCCGCCTTCCCTAATCCATTATGCATGAAAACGCTGCTGTTAAAGAAAAAGGAGGGCGAAATATATAATTTCCTCCCAAGATGAATACCTGACACACACTCAAGCAAAACTTCTCTTATCTACTTAGACGTAAAAGCGCACCTTCGCATTGCTTACTACTCCAAGCTCCTGGCACGAATTAACCTTTCAGGCCCTGCACAATTTCTTGACGCTCAATAAACGCTCTCGCAGCCACAGCTTCTTCCCCTCCAAACCCTAGCATTATCGGATTCGAGATCCCTCCGCAAGATCTATAAGTTAATCGAAAGGCATTGCGAAGAAAATCGCTCCTATATCTTACAAATTTCAGCCACTTTCTTTCAAACTTTAGAACAGAAATAACGCAAAACAGAGGATGAACAAAATTTAAGAAAATGAGACAAAAATAGTGTAAAGTAAACACTATTTAAATTTAAAAGAAAATAAAAGAGAAACTGGTAGCGAGAAATTGATTTAAATTAGATGACAAAAGACAATTACTGTACTGAAGGAAAATCAAAAAGTTAAAAAAAAAAATCGAAAACAATTGAGCTGTTTGGCGAGATCTCTTATTAAGCTCGGCGCTATCATTACCGTGAGTATTGGTGCTAGTTGGCGCCTGTAATGACCCTTCCGAATTGTCCCTTTTCGGTAACCGTCGCATCTGGCCGCCGACAAAAATGGGAGACGAGAGCTTAGGGTTCCTGAGTCCATCAAGTTCGTTGCGCTTCGGTGAAAAATGACCGTTAGAGCTAGCTACTTACTGGTCGCACGATTGCTCTGGTTTCTCTCTCAAGTGTAGCTTGCCACGGTGATTTACCTAATTACGCTACCGGTGTCCGTAATGAACTGCCCAAAACTTCCGCCTTTAGGGTCACCATTATTGGGTTGGGCTCGTTTGGTTTCCGTTTTTGTTTTTGAGACTTTTACGAAGTCCCGCAAGTCCCGTTTTCTCCCGTATGATTGTCTTTCTGGGCGCTGTTAACATTAGTTAACCATATCCCGAAAGTTTCCGATTTCCTTCTTCCTCCCACATGCTAACGGTCAAGGGAAAATAATTTGTTTCGCTGCGAGGTAAAACGCGCTCCAAGATGCGGGTTTGACAGAAAAAATATCCCTTACCCAGACCGGACCGGAAGTCCGAAGCCAACACAAATTACCGTTGTCTGAAGGCTAAAAGTGACCATTATGGATAACTCACGCGTGCTGTGGTAGAGCACTACAGCAACATAAACAACGCCATTAAGGATAATCGCTCAGAAATGGCATAAAACAAAATTGCTAGCGTATTCGAGACCCGTAGGATATATTTTAGTGATGTTTGGGGAAATTTGTTTCGGAAGGCTTACTAGCCGAGTTGCTGCCGGAGTGACAATTGTGAATTGGAAAACATTTTTATATTTTTATGAAAGAGCTACTAGCACGTAATTCACGCTTGAAGTCACAATAATTCTTATTGGGGGCGTTGGTGCATAACAATGGAAGCATTTTTATGGGAAAAGATAAAGGACGAGAGAGAGTGTGAATATTGCTATCAAGAACTCGTGACTTAACGAATTCAATTCGTGCACCCTGGAGAGTGGGTTGTTCATACTTTAAGGGTGTGAAGGGAGATGTCTGGTACGTATTAATCGTTTATCATTACCTTAGAGCAACAATTTTGACCCCTGAGTGAGCCAGAAGCCCGTTTGGAGCTAGTGCGAGACAAACGCAATCAAAGACCGTTGTGCGAGTTTTATTATGCAGCTCCTTTTCTCTAATGATTCGCAGTCAACCATAAGGTTTCTTGCCGAAGCCTTGGGTGTTAGCTTCTCAG
Source organism: Triops longicaudatus (assembly GCA_022885665.1). Classification (NCBI taxonomy): domain Eukaryota; kingdom Metazoa; phylum Arthropoda; class Branchiopoda; order Notostraca; family Triopsidae; genus Triops; species Triops longicaudatus. The sequence goes on along the minus strand of JAGQDJ010000045.1, from coordinate 676,302 downwards.
TTCTACCAACACTTGTATAGCGGCTACCAGCATGGAAGGAAGTCAGGGGAAAGAGAAAAGACTAATTGTTGTGAGTGGTAACAAATGCGCCCCTTTTGCAAACGCTTTCGGGGTCATTTTTCACTCCGAAAACAAGACCCAGATACTTTAATCATTATTTTCTCACCGAGTTGAAATTTTCTCACCCTTTGTTATAAACGCTGTACAATTTTGGAAACTGGAAACGTCTTTTTTAAAGCTTTTTCTGTCTGACTCAAAGAGCACTCTCTCGCGTAAAACGAGACTGTAATAGGAAAATACGCCGCGTAAGACGAGACTACAAGCCATAATTATGGGCAAGCCAGGAAATAAACGTTAAATAATTTGACGAGAAGCATGTGATAGCTGTTAGCTAGAATATTTGTATTTTTGAGAATTTTAAGTCATATGTGAGAACTTTTATTCAAGTTAGGGACACCCGCCCTCGGAAATCGAGACCCGTATTAGGGAAATATGCTTACAAGCACCGTGTTCAACGAGGATGAATGGTGTCAATGAAAGTTTTGAAGGATTTCAACTTACAGAAGTAAAGTAACGAAAAGGCATTTGCGCTTCTTTTAGTATTCACAATGTCAGGGCGTTTGAAGTGAAAAACAGATGTTCCATTTCTCATTTGTGGTTCAAAAGTTTGAGAGTTTCGAAAGCGGAAAACCAAAATGCATAAAAAAATGGAAAGTTGGAGAGTAGAGCACCCAAAATATTATTAATAATTTTAAGTCAACATAACATATAAGAGACATGCAAGTAAAATAGGTCACTATGTGTAATAATGCAAGTGTAAAGCGTCAAATTTCTTATGGAGGTTTATGAAAGTGTGAAACCGTTAATGGGACACAGTTTTTTTCGGGTAGTTGTAACAGTTTTCTTCAGAATGACGTTGAACTCACTGTTTACACATATAGCACACGAAAAAGAAAGACAACGGCATTACGACTTCGTCACGATAACGAACTTTCAACTTTCACGCGAACGTTATGTCTTTGTGTCTGCCCATAGCGGTACAGAATTCATTTACAAGCTACACACATGTTCTATCTAAGAAACCCAAAAAGGGTCAAAATGAAAAAGGATGACTGCTTCAGGCTATAGGTAAATGATCTCATGTCTCCAGGCTATCCAACACAACTTTTTTTTTTTTTTGGTGCAATTACCTTCTCCTTGAACAGAAATAATGGACATATAGCACATTCTTGGAACGATCAATTTTTAGGGGGAAAATTTTAAGATACATGCACAGAAGAACGTTAGTATAAATTGTGGTCATTTCATCATTTTTGCTGTGTGCACATCCTTATTTCCTCCGTAAATAGACAATGCATCTGTTAAAGATCATAGTACAATTTCCTTGTATTTCCTAAAACAACCTGTCAGGCGGATTTTAGGAAGTCATCGTAATCCGAGTCTTAGCTAAAATGAATTCCATTCCCTGCTTGTGGATCAAGAGCAGCAAGTGCAACACATGGCTCGACTGAAATTTTAAGCCCGTGTGGGATTTCTGGAAACGTTCCGACTCCCCTTGGAGCTTTTTCAACCCCGCAAAAAGGAACCTGGCCACCACCGTTAGGAGTTTCGTTTCCAAATCCGAAACTTTTCGGTGTCCCACGCAGACGAATCTTATTTCGAAAAGGCCTGGGAGTGAAAGACAGGGAAAAGTTTGCCACCGTAACTGCTAACCACCACCAGGATAACCACTTTACCAGCTACGTTAAGGGGGGTTAGCACACACGGGGAAAGCGTTTTTTCCCCATGGTTAGCTTAAAACCCGGTAATATAAACCAGATTACCAGAAAAGGAAACGCTAATGTGCATACCATGCAGTACTTAATGGTTGTTTCAAGCTTTTTTTCCCTGAAAAAAGGAGACTCACAATGCACTAGAGTACCCTTGTTGTTAAACCCCCCAACCCCTTAAAAGTTTCGTTTTACAAAGAAATGGTAGCCATTTAAGTTAATCATTGCTTCCTAAAGGATTTTTAGGCCATTTGAAGAATAGTAATTTTGCTTTAAGATACCCAAACCGCCGTTCTTAATTAATTTAGTACACATTATTCCATGTTAGTAGAGCTTATGTGTATGTGGAATTATGATTAATTACTTTTGCTTCATGTTTGATTTCCTGGATAAGTTTGTTCACAGTATGGAACTAAGTATCGGATGTTGTTCTTTTACCTTCCGGTTGTTAGTACTTGTTTTGCAACATGGTGTATTGACAGCAGTCATGAAGGTTAAGTTCAGCAAGCTTTGAATTAAAGCTTTACCGACAACAAAAAGTGGTTGAAGACTATATTTTAAGGTTTAAAGGGAAATGTATTGGAGTGGACAATTGCTCAATTAGGTCATTAGAGGTGTAATAGAACACGGTGGCAGCCAAGGGCGTGATTTAACTGATAGCTGAGTTCTTCAGACTTACGACGCGCAACTTGATACGCTTACGTGAGTTCAAGTCTCTTGGTAAAGGGGGTCTGAACGCAAGGTTCATGTGCTCGACGGGCGTAATTTCCTCTATTAACTATAATGCAATGAGTCATAACTTGTTTTTTAGCACTTTTTTGGGTGAAGAAACGAAGGCCTTGATCGTTTCGGTCGGTTAGCCATGCATTAATACCAAATATCCCCTTGCGACGTTATTCAGCGCAGCCAAGCTGAGCTGGATGTTAGGGGTTCTTGCTACCTTTTTTCTTTGTTGTTGTTGCTCTTTTGGTCTTTAAAGTTTATCTACCTTGTACTTTTTCTGTTCGTTCCAATAGACTGTATCCTTTACTAGCGATAAACCCGAATCGATTCGAAGTACCAGCCACAGAAAAAGAGTTAACCTTAAGCGAGGCATAAACCCCGTTGTAGCGTGCACAACCGAAATTGAGTAAAGGCGGAGAAATATTTAGGATTTTCCATAAATATTCATAACCCTTGCCCCTCAATCTCCATCATCCTCTTCTTCTTTCGCTTTAAAATCTTCTTCGCCGTGTTCCTTTTCCTCATCCCGGGCGGCTACAACGCATCCTTCAGCAATCCTTCATTTTCAATTTTAGGAATGCCCCCTACCTTCGCTACCGTATGGCAACTCATCTCTCTTAAAAGAAAAGATATACCCAAGACAGACAAACGCGAGGGAAATGTTGTTTAACTTACCACAAAGTTTGCTATTGTTCTGCTATTCTCCCCCGTAAACTTGTTTTCTAATTAGCATAATAAGCAAAACTGGTTTCAGAAACCTGGAATGCCTAGTGTTTATTTTACAAGTCAATATCCCACCCCCCAAAAAGTGACTGACAAATAAAAAAAATTAGGAATAAAATAAATGGCTAACATTAATGAAAGCACACAAATGCAAGAACCAAAATCCTGTACAGAAGCTGTTTATTGCAGCTAACGACAAACTCTCGTATGCGTGAAATATTCAACTAGTTGACCGTTGAGTACTTCAATCACCGCGTAAAAGAAACTTCAGCATTGAAAACGCAAGTAAAGTGGTACCGCGTAAAATTAAAGCATTGTAGGCTGTTTTAGCTATGAACAGACCATTTGATAATGAATACTACTGAAAAAGATAGAAGTAACAATTAATCCCACTACTTTAAAATCATGCTTCTGGATTAAGTATATATATTTTGACCTAGTCACGTTTTTAAATCATTGCTAGATCACTAATCTGTCAACTCCCCGTTAATTTACCCCTTCCTGTCTTCACTACCCTTTTTCCTTTTTTTTGTCTAAAAAAGAATATTGTCAACTAATTTCCTCTGTTCAATTTGGGCTACTTTGCAGGTGGCATTTCAGAGTGCGTCCTCATTTTTGTATGAAGCCAGTGAGCGGAGAGCATATTTCCGCAGCGTCACCGTATTACTTCCGCCCAGCTGGGATCGTTCTGCTTGCGCCCGCAATTTCCTCACGGCTAAAGGTGAGACCTACGCTGGAGCGGATTTCCGAATTGGCCTCACGCACCCTCTATTTGGCGACAACGTGTGGACCCAACAGAGCAAAGGCTGTGGCCAACAGGGCGATTACGTACACCTTACCTCCAAATTCTTCCGAGATTTGAACGAAACGAACCAGATTTACGGTGACAGTGGCAAAACTTTGGTCCACGAATGGGCCAAGTACCGTTACGGCGTTTTTGATGAGTTTGGTTTCCCGGGCGACAAAATGTACCCGACGTATTACCGTAAAGGCAATACTTTTAAACCCACTGGATGCAGTAACGTCCCCATCCAAGGATCACCGTACGTTCTGTACCCTTTTATTTACAATTTTTTCTTATGGAATTACCCTGTCGTAAACGAAAAACGAGTGTTATGCATGCTACTTTGTAGGAAGTATTGTACTCGTTTCAATCATATGTTGGTCGCTTTTGGTTTCTTTCACGTATTGTCTTAAACTTCTCGAACGAGCTGTCGTGTGAATGAACCTAAGCTTGTGCACCCGAATTTGTGTGGCTAGCTGACAGATTGACAGCGAAGGTGTCTGTAATATGCATAACGTGGACTAACAAGGATTTTTTTTTATAAACAATAGGGAGTCGTGTGACCCTAATGTACAAAACTGTCGCTTCACGGCGCTGGGAAACAACGAGAACGTCAAGTCATCCATCATGTACCTGCATCACTTATCCAACGTACGTTCCTCTTATCCGATTCTTTCCGCTTGAATAAGGCGTGAATGATTAAATGATCGTGGTTCTCTATAGGTCTCGCAGTTTTGCGACGCTGACACGCACCAAGAAGACGCACCCACGAAACACAACATTCTTTGCAACGGAAGAAGTACCAAAGAAGTGATTGTGAACCATGTTGATTTCGCGTCTCCATCTTTGCTGCCTTCGACCTTTACGCCAATTTTGTTCCTATACAAGCAACCTGCCAATCCGCGTTATGTTCTAGCTTTAGATCGTGGAGGTGTTATGGACGAACGGGTAAGAAATAATAATTTTCAAATTTTTGGTTAGTGTCGCTTTTATAGTAAAACTCTGCCATCTAGTTGTGTTACCCGCAAGTATTCCACTCTGGCTAAATTAGTATATTTATACAAATTAAAGATGAGTACATAGCTAATGTTGACTACACAAGTAAATACTTAATACTAAAGCAATCTATAATACAGCTTAAATGTGCGGAAGAACATTCCAAAGAAACATTCAAATAGGAATAAAAAATAACCGTTCACTCAACATTGATTAAGGATAGAAATAATTACCAACTAAAGAGGAAGAGAAGCATCAAATAACTGACGAGGGAGAGAAAAAAGCGAAAAGACAATTCGAACTTTACTAAAAACTAAACGTATAACTTGTAAACAGGATAATTGGAAGTTTTTGCGCATTGCCTGTCGCCGGTTCATTTTACAAGACGTGCCAGACGGAACGCAGTTGGGCGTTCTAAGTTTCACATCCAGTGTGCAATTTCACACCGAAAACACAACAACACTCAACAACGCCGCTATTCGAGAAGCAGTCGCCAGTGGCATTCCAGACTTTTTCCCCGAATCCCGAGCTGATAAGTGCTTAGAATGCGCGGTCAAAGAAGCCATTCGGGTACGTTTGTTTTTGTTATTTTTGCTTTTTTTTAAATAAATCCTTTTTCTGAAATTTTATTGTTCTAGCTAAGTTTTTTCACCAGTTTATTAAAGAAGTAACGTTAAATTAACTACATTTCTCTGCTGTGCAATTCGCGCAATTTAATTTATGTATTAAATACTTCTACAGGACAACTAGTACCTGTCATTGCCATCTATTAATAAACTTAACAAGTTTACGTTCATAATCGGCCTTAATTCATGTAGTTTTCAAGGAGAAATTGAGTAATTAATAAAAAATTATAATTTGCAGATGCTAGAGCTGAATGGCGGATCCGCTGCTGGCAATGTGATTATCTTAGTCACGAGCGGTTCATCGAGCAGTGACCAAGTTGCAGCTGCGTTGGCACGTGCGAAACAAAAACGCGTACATATTTCCGTCATTGCTTACGCCAGTAACTTTGAAGGTCAGGAATTGCTCACCCAAGAAACCGGAGGGCTGTTAGCCACCGTTCCGAACCGTGGCGTCGGAGAAATGTCACATATATCTATGCTCATTGCCCTGGGCGACGCATTACTAGCGATTGCGCAATACCACCACTCGGATACGCAAAACCTTCCCGTTCTGGTAAGTTTAAACATTTTTATTTCCTGAAAAATTCTTTGAAACAAGAATCGTGCCAATAAGTTCTGCTTGATTAGACCTCAAAAACTTGCGTCAAGTTTCTTAAGAATATTCACTGGTAGGAATCCTTGAAAAGCATTGTCATTCGCGAGCATTGAATTCATTATTTGTCACAGAATCACTTAATTAAAGAAAAGTGAAATGTTGATTTCATAGTAAATAAGTTGGGACTTGACAAAAGACCAATACCAACCAAACGAATGCTGTCTGGTGGCCCTAGCCAGAAAAGAATGCTATGCGTTTCTAACACATGTTCTGTTTGTTACGTAATTTCTTAACTATTTTTGTGTTACAGATTCACGAACAAGAATTTAAAGATTCAACTCGGTCGTGGGTCAACGGTTCTTTCGTCTTGGATCCATCGTTGGGCCGTGAAACACTATTTGCAGTGTATTTCTACAGTCGAGACAACACCCACGTGGGAGATGTAAAGTTGACCGCTCCAGATGGCAGTGAATACCGCGGTAAATCTGAAGATTCGATGGCCAGTCACTACTTCACACCTTTGGTAGCCATCGACAAGGTATAAACCTGCCCTCACTTTCAGAAATATGGGATTGCCAACTCAATTTTGTGATACATTGAATTACTCTACCTTATGTGCATTTCGTTTATAAATTCATCCTTTAGTAAGGCTGCCCACCTGTTACGAAGATTATTCCTCGAGTACCTTTACTCATTCAAATTTTTCTTTTCTTATAGCCCGGAGTGTGGACCTACTCTTTCGACCGTCGTTCTCAAAGTCATCAATCGCATTTTGTCAAAGTCACATCAAAGCCTCGTTCGATAAGCAAAGGTGCGATTACTGCCCGCATTTGGCGATCCCCCAACTTGCCCCGGGTGAATGCCTCTTATACGCCCATCACTCTCTACGCTGAAGTCAAGATGGGTGACTTGCCTGTTCTCGATGCCCGCGTCAAAGCCGTAATCCGTAATTTGGATTTGGGCAATCAAACCTACGAACTAGACTTGACAGATGATGGCACAGGTGGTACGTCCCGTTTTCGTTTTAGCATTTCAGCAGCTTCAAAAGATCTTATCACTCATTTAATATTTTATATTGTAAAATTCCAGATCCTGACATCACCAAAGGCGATGGAATCTACTCCCGATATTTGACACAATTCAACGGAATCGGAAGCTATTCCATCACCTTGTACGCCCATGCTATGGACGGCCGTGCTTATACTATCAAAACCAATTATTTCCGCGGCAAACGCTCCGCTAACATAAACGATGGTAAGGATTAAGCTACACATTATTATAGTATTATTCGCTTGCATTTAGTCGGGTTATTTTAAATTCTATTATTTATTTACTTTGCAGATACTAGCCAACTTTGCTGCGGAAGCGTGATTAACGTTCCACAAGAACTTAAAGAACTTACCGGACCCTTTACACGTATCAGTCCAGCATCCGTACTTACTATTACAGGCGTTCCGAACCCAAATGTGGACACAATCCCGCCCAACCGGATTTCTAGCTTCCGGGCCGAGGTCGTCAAGGAAATTCAACGCATCAATTTCTTCTGGACCGCACCAGGCAATGATTACGATTCCGGCGTTGGTAAGTTTTATCATTTCAACGCGTCTTAGATTTCATATATTAAGACATTAAGTATAAAAAGCGAGTACCTTGCTTTAAGATTTTGAAGTAATTTAATATGGTAGCAGGAGCGAGATAATTCAGTGAATAAAACGAATAATTTAGTATGGATGATTAATAAATAAAAAATCTAATACTTAAAAAGTTATTTGAAGTCGAATACTAATTTTCTTTCTTTTTTCAGCTTATGGTTATGAACTGCGCGTCTCTCCACGCCGAAGCGATCTCAATGAACACAATTTCCATTTAGCGGAGCCTATTAAAGTCCTGGAGCTGCCTAAGATTAGCGGCACGCCTACACAGTATACAATCGAGTTTCAGCGCTATGACGAGCCGTATTACTTCGCCATCCGCGCCAAGGATCAAGACAACAACGTGGGCAAAATCTCCAATATTGTTGAGATTTATATGCCTTCTCCACCTACGACTCTGCCACCTCCCCCTGAGACTACTACCGCTCTTCCGGGCGCGTCTACTACCTACGCTTCTGAAATGTTCATCGCCGGATTGGGCACCGCTGAACTGGCTGGTATCGTGGCTGGAGCTTGCGTCGGTTTGCTTTTGTTGATCTTGATCATCTACTTAACCATCTGTGGCCGCCGGCGTAACAAGAAAACTTCTCAAGACAAACTGGATTCTTCGGCCATTAAATCACCGCCCCCCAAATTTGCGTACATCCCGCCTGTGTACTCTGATGTCACCAAAATGACTGATAAACCCTTAGGGGGTGGAGCTCCCCTTCCTAGCCCATCACAAGGTTCTTCCTCTTCCGAAGCGTACAAAGCGCCGATGACGCCTGTTGACCAGCCTGACAAACGGATTTCGGTTATTTACGACACCAAATCGATTGGCACGACCACTAGCGGCGTGCCTATTCACTGGAGCGCCACACAGTTGCTGGAAGAGCACGAAAAGCGCCATAGTCCTTACGGGCGTTCCATTCGTGGCTCCCATGCCGAACCTTACGCTTATGACTACAACAGCAACCCTGGTGGTATGTCAGGGTACCATTCCACCAGCGCTGATTATGCCGTTAATCCTTATGGTAGCATTCACGACAGTACCAATAACGAATATGTCACCTATGGGGCTGGTCAAAGAGGCAGCACAGCCGGTTATTACCCCCAACGAGGCTCTCTGACTAGTACGCCACCTAGCGACTCGTTTTCTAACTCGGACGGAGCTCCTCGGCACTATGGTCGCAGCGAGTACGAAGGTGATGAGAATAACGATTTGAACCGTAGCTATGCTAGCAACAACAACAATAACCAGAGTACGAAGCCAGCCCCGCCCCCTACCATGCCGAAACCTAAACCTCGTGGTACATTAGGCTCCACCATGGCAACCAATGCGAATTTGCAGGGCTCTTTTACCTCATTAGCCAGTGAGCGCAAAAAACAACGTAATGTCACCCAAGTCTAATTTTTTCTTGACGATTCCCGAGATGACAATGTTGAATTAGTTATTGACTACTCACGGCCTTCAACTTGAATAAGGTTTTTTTTTGGACGTTACAATCTCTTCCAAAGATTTAAGATTATATTTTTTGGTGCTCGTTTTTTCTCTGGATGTGCTGGCTGGTGTAGGTATGTCTAGTCAAAAGAGAGAAAAAGAACTCGCGATGCCTGGAAGATGCTGATAAGCGAAGGAATCAAGGAACTTTTATATTGTTATCAAGGATGCTGGTTCCTAATCAAAAACTGGACCAAAATTGTGAGACGGACAAACAAGAAGAAACGAAATCGAAGATAAAGTTGTAAATTTGTAGGGAATTTTTTTCCTGATTGTAAATAGAATTGTTGATACTCAGAGTGAATGGTGAACGCAAAAACACTTATGATTGTGCATGCTGAATGTTAGCAACCATGGATGTTTCCTTTCTTAGTCTTTATTCCGTAATTTTGTACACAATGACGCTTTCAGATTTGGAATACAACCAACATAAAAGAGAAAATGTATCTGTTATCAGGGGAGGGGGTATCTATCTCGACTATCAGGTTGCGAGGAATTTCAGTAGGGGTTTTTGAAGACGTACTTCTAATTCGTTACTAGTATTAGTTGTAGAAATACCTTATTTGCCCTGATTTGATTCTCATTATTATCTTAGTTTTGAACATCTTGCACTTTTCGTGATCAGATAGCTTAGGAACGCCAGAGAAACTGTGGATAAACATTTTTTAATAAAACAATAGTGGCAAATTGTCTTTAAATAAAATCAGAGCATGTTGTGATTTTTTCGGTAACTGTAATTTGTCATGTCTTTAGACTCTTTGAGATTGACTTCCACCGTGAGCAACATGCAGTGACGTAATAGTGAAACGGTGCGGTTGTCCATACCATCCGTTTAATATCAAAACCAAGAGTACAAAGAATGAGGAACGGCTATATATTAAGAGTTGAGCGATGGAAAAAAAACTCACAAAAGGAGTGAAGTTGAATAAAGCACAATTATCGCTAAAGGGTCCGTGTGGTTTCTTTCAAATTGAGCGAAAGTGAGAGAAATTGGCCTTAGCTGCACAGATTTCCCAAACTTGCTGTCGTAGTCATGCGCCATCATTCTCTGTCAATTGTGTAGAACTTGTGAGTTAGGAGGAACACTAAAACTAATAGGGAATACAGTTGGGAAAAATTCAGGGGCCACTTTTTCCCAACTGAATTTGCTAAAAGTGGTGTACTGAAACTTACATCTTGCCATTCATTTAGATTAACATGCAAGAATGAACCCACGTGTTTCAAAACGCTAACTGCCAAATTTGCCTCATACAAGGTGTTTCAACATAATTTACTCTGAGATTAAAATACTCGTACTCTCTTATGTTAGATAAGTAAATGTGCAAACTCAGCATTGAGTTCGCAAAATAATTTCCCTACCGAGAATAGCGGCGTAGCTATGGGGTCCGCCTTTGGGGGACCCCAGTTTTTACCGACCGTACTTCACAACTTTACTGACCATTATAATATTTAGCATCTGTCGTTGAAATCGCGTATTTCTAAACTAACGTCTCGTCCTCCTCTGTCATGTTCTCCTTCCTTTTCATCCTTTATTCTTCAACTCTTCCTTTCGGGAACTCTCGACTAATCCGTAGATCAGCTTTGCGGAGTGAACCTATTCCGCTATTTTAACCGTCATTTCATAGTATAGCCCGACTGCACTATTCCGTTATTTGGACCATATCCACCGAGATCAGTCCATGCTGCGGCATTATCTGTAATAGAATTGTTACAATTTTACGGATTTATTAAAATCGTTTTTCAGCTTCCACCTATACTAACTATTGACGTTATTTTTCTTGGTTAAGAAAGAGTTTTGACTGTTCAGTGAGCTACCACTTTCTTGGAAACCAAAGAAAAATAAGACTTAATGAACATCAAATACTAATAAGCTCATTTAAAAAAAATATTCTTAACTCTCCTAAATATTTGACTAGACCCCGGATGATTTTAACGCGGGTTTATGTGGAAAAGCTAGCTAAACAATCGCTAAATTTTGTGGATTACATTTACACGACAGACTTAAAGTAAATTAATGAAAGTGTACAAGAAACAACCAAATTAGCATTACTGACCATTTAACATAGTTTCCATTACACTTGCATTATTTTTATTTATTTATTCAGTTTTTGCGCGTTAAATTTTCTTAAAGAAATTACACCGATGTATTCGGCAATTATCTATGTGCACTAACATTAACAAACCAAAAACGTTATGCTATGTGAAACGTTATTAGCCTATTCTGTCTCTGCTAATATGTTTGGTTGAACGATTGAACCATTCCGATGCAAAAAATCTTTCTCAATTTTCAGATGCTAAAAGTTACTTAAGAAAACTAGTAATTTAGTTTTAAATGCTCACAATCTGCAGTATTTTCTTAAAAAAAAATAAAGGTAAGGAGATCGCTTCCTCCGTGTAGAGTCGGTCTCTTACAGTGACTACAGCAGAGGGGCAAGCAAACTCAAGTAGAGACTCTGGATGCATAACAATAGTACAGCAGAATACAGATTCACAAAGTCTGGAAATTCTGGATATGTCACGTAAAGCTCTTGACCAATTTAATTTCTTTTTTTTTACCTTAAAATTGCAAAGAAATCAATCCGACTGCATTAGTTTGCCTGATATCCACTTTTCTGTATAACAAAAGAGTGGCAAACACTCAACCATATTTTACAAATGAAATAAAAGTTTTTTTTAGTAAAAACATCTCTTCGAATTTTGCCGTTATTACTACATGAAGTGTGAAAATTTCCCAGATTATTCTCCCATGAGGGGTTTGTGTCTACCGGGGCCTTAACAGACTTTTATAATGTGTTGATTTACTTGATATTTTTATTGCATAATAGACACAACAAATGAAAAAAGAAGAACTCCATCTAGCACATATTGGGCAGGCTGCCAAATTCAGGCGTTTTCTTTTTTTTATGGAGCTTTTGTTGAGTTTCAATGAGAAGTGTTATTTTGATTAGTCGTATTTTTTCTTTAACCACAATAAAACTGTCCTCACATATTTTTCCCCTGTTCGAAGTAAAACAAATCTCTCGTTTCTTCACAGCTAAGCGCAACATTCTTTAATTGCTATTTTCCGATGCGAACCAACTTAAAATTAAAGGCGCTATCCTTTGGAAACTTGGCCTAGTGGCGTTAGGCTAACACTTAGGGTATGCTCAACCCGGGCTCCAGCCTTGCAGCCATTTATTGTTTTACGACTTCAAGTGCACTTTGGGCCTTAAAAAAAAAAAATGGAAAACAGTTCTTTGTCCTTCGACCTGTTCCAAAAAATAGGGATGAAGTCTTCTGTTGAAATGCGATCAGTTCTCATCTATCTTACGAACGCACTGTGCCACTTCGGCCCTAACTCTCGTATTTTGTTCCAGTTGTGAGTGTTCAGTGACAAACAAAAACTTTGTTGCTTTCCAGTGTTTGAAACTAAGGACCTGTATTCCATTGTCTTTAGCAATTTGGCTGATTTTAGCCAAATTTCCCTCCGTGATTGCTTTGCAGGATACCCCAGGGATACACCACCTTTGGATCACCGACTCCCTTCACTGCATCATTCGTGACTAGCCAATATCCTAGCACGTGAGAAACCAGAATCGCCCTAAACCCAAAACCATTTCAGAAAAGCTGAGAAATTTCTAAACGCGTTTTTCAATTTCTCCAATAATTTCATGCTGCTTTTCCCTTTCAGACAAATACAGTCAAAGCTCTTAATTTGATGGCAGCTTTTGCATTCTTAGGATATTTATCACCACTTTCTTTATTGCCATAAAAAAGTTCGCTACTATCGAGTCAAAGACCTCTAAAATCATCCTTCGTTTCACGAAAAACTGATCCCCTTATACAACACCTTTAAAGGCTCCCCCCGATAGACGTTTTTTTCGTCAGTTTTCCGGAATCCCATGCCCGCAAGGAGGAAAAAATATTTCTCAGGCAGAAAAAGGCAGCTTACGATTGGCGAATTGGTAAAAATAATCGTACGGACAAAAAAAAAAACTTACGAAAAAAACGTATGTCGGGAGAGCCTTTAGTGTCGCAAAAAAAATACATTAGTTAAGTGTCCCGTTTATAAAGCAAAATAAAGTTCGTACAAACAATCGTCTCGGAAACAAATTACTGAAAGGAGCATGTAAAAGCACTGTGGTCAGCAGCTTTAACCACAAAATCTAACATTGACGATCTGGTCATTTCACAGTACCTCCGAAAACACCATATTCCGGCTATAAATAGCGCAGCATTGCTTCGAAACGCGACTATAAAGAAAACATGAATAATAAAGGTTAGTTTAAATATTTTCTTACGGTTCCGTCAAAAACTGATCGATTCCCAGAAAGTAAAAGTAATTTTCTTTGAAGCAAAAAATTACGAAGTAAAATAACTGGAATCTTAAGGCGTCTGGTAAAAGAGGTGAACAAAACGAAATAAGTAAAGCAGGTCAGAAAATAACTAGATCAAACAACTTGAGCTATTTAAGCCATGCTTCAACTTGGAAGCAAAACTCCTCTGTTGGAAAAGAAATAAAAAATACGATGTTTAGACATTTTTAACCACCCCTTATTTTCGACATCTTTGTCGAATCAACCTCTTGAAACAAGGTGTTTTGATTGTATTTCAGTACGATCTGGATGCAACTTTTAGCTCCAATTAATCCGTAACCCAAATGCGAATTTATTTAAGCTGAAGGGAAACAAAAACAAAGTGGTAAGAATTGGCGTAAACATAAGGCCATGAAGGTCTTAGTCAATCCATGATCAGTGTTTCACATGTAGGGTTCATGCGTCGATACAGGAGGCCAACACTTGAAAGGCCCGCAGTGTAAGCACGTGTTGGAGACCTCAATACAATGGGCATGTCAGTAGTGTTTCGTTGGACACACGTTCGAAGGTGCGCTGAAGATAACGTGGATAACTTGGTTAAATAAAATCTTATCGAGTAGATTTGCAGAATGTTTCGCCTTGTCAAGCATTTTACTCACAATCAAACAAGTTTTATCTACGTAACGTATAAAAAGAAAATACTGTTATACACTTTGTTGCCCTGGGTTTCCTTGGTCTTCTTTGTGTCCTATTTCTCCAATTCCTGAAACTTGTCCTGACATCAGCATTGGCGACATACTCCGCTATTTTGACCAATACCAGCCATTCCAAGTAAAGAGGTTATATGAAGCAACTATCTCATAGTAGAATACTTGATTGAAAGTGAAATCCCTAGGCTAACGCAACTCGAAGGTCGAGCTGAAAGAGAACTCAGAACCAGCTTTTCGTTCAGGCCAGAGTTCTCTAGCTAAACTTTTCTGCTGGATTTTCCTTTCGTTAAGATATTGCATGTGTTAACCTTCGCCAAAGCCGGTTTTCCCACTAGCATGAAAAACTTGCCTGGTCATTCTGACGGGTTTTCATATACTCTTGTTCCCGCAAAACGAGCTTTTACTTTAGGGCATATTTGAGTCACTCTGGATAAACTGTCAGTATTTCAAAGACTTTATAACAACACTAATCATAGGAGCTATAGAAGTGTACATATAAAATATATTGTGTAATGGGTTTACGGAAAAAACGAACAACAATTTCTGATGTATTAAATGTATGGTATCTCTGTAAGTTAAAAGAATTGATTATGAAAAAAATATTGCTAGTACGTAAATTGTTCGGTATACAAGAGGTGTTGATAGACTAACACACAGAACTTGAATTCTTCATTGTCACTTTTAAACTAAAACGCGAAAGGTTCCGTTTGACGCTTCCTACTCGGACGTTCAACTGCTACTTCTGAACTAGCGACCTTTCGTAATTAATTATATTTTACTGCCTTCTTAAACAACGCTTTGCAAGAAAACTAAGCAAAGAGCATACAAAATTATTTAGCGTAATGCTATAAAATTACAAAAAAAACATAACTTAGATTCCACCGCAAACAATACGATTAAGAAGAATTCCGCTGTAGCAAGCATTTGTCTTTTTAAAGAAGAGTTTCAAGAAAAGATAGGGAAATATATTAAAAAGTATGTAATTAAGAATTGTTTCATTGTTTTGTTTCTCATTTATCCAAAAATTTAAGTTTTTGCAACAAAGTGACCTACGTTAGCTTTTGATGTCGGGGTCGTTTTATTTGGTAGTATATTTTTACATCTTCACTTCTTATTTTCTATACTACCACAAATTTTCTGGATAAATTATTACAAATAAATGCAATCTAATATTTAAAACAAAATAAAACTTCTGTTCTAGGCAAAACATTTTGTTTGTCCATTTCTCCGAATTATAAGACTTTCTCGGAACAACTTGTAGACCAAACACAGAGTCATTGATCCCCTTATACAGACGTCTCGCAAAAACCACAACCTCTTTCTTTTTTTTTGTCAATAAAAGAGTGCAAGGATAATCTAGAGTAGCATTTCACACAGTTTTCTTCGTCGCCCATTTTAATCAGTTCCTTGCGTCTATCTTTCGCCGAACGAAAGCAATCCGCTCGCTGACTAGACTTGCTGTTGACATAAACAAGGCGTGCTTTTGACTTTGCGATAAGACGTGATAATAGCGTCAAAAAGAACTTACCCATACTTTGGCTTCAGTTTATACTCTGCTTAACACAACACGGAGTCAGTGCCTTCTCATCTCCCGTTAAGCTTGCACATGACTCGAATTCTTCAATATTATCTAAGTTAATTTACCTTCTAAGTTCAATCAACCCTTTACAATCACCCTACTTCACTTCTCCTCTTGCTCTTTGCGATCTTTCAAGACCTTGATGGCGGTGATTTAACCTTTTCTCCCCAAAGGGTCAACTACCTTAGTTTTACCTTGATTTTCCAGACCCCTCCGACTGTCATCCCCTGAAACATGCCAAGCCAAAAGGACCTTCGTAGAGAGTGAAAGTGTTCTTCAGGCACGGCTACGACACTTCGAAAGCATTGATACCAGATTTAGTGCAAGGAGACTAAAAACAGGCCTCCCAAAGTCACCTTATACCCATTTCGAACAAGAAAGATTTTTCTTGTCTTTCTTGCTTTTGTACAGCACCTGGAACAAGTCATAGTTTGCGCTTACTTTAGTACTCAGTGCCTTATGAACGACAGTTCGTGCCTCCCGTGCGTTACCCTCCTCACGTCCCAAGTGCCCTGTCCTGTCATAATAACACTGATCAGTAATCATATTGCGGGTTGCCAGGCAGAATTCTGACGCAGTGTGCTGTAAAGCCCCACTGATGACGCCACTAGGCTAATCGGCATTGTGCTCAGGTAAGCTTACCATCTTACATTGATGAATAAATCCCATAAACTATTACAATTTCCCGTTCGCTAACTTACTCTGATATGACCGAACAACACGAAATCTCGTAAAATAATTTTCAGTTTGCAACTTTGAAAATCAGTCACAAAGGTACAGAAACAACCGAGTCTCAAATTCAACTATTTCTTGTCCTTGTGTGCGAAGACCTTGTTCATTTTATCCTTAAAGTCGAAAGGGAAAGTTTCCGCTTTCGCTTTGCCCAACATTTTGTTGCCTTCTTGCTTGGTGTGCAAGCCAGTTGCGTATCAGCCGTGTACTACCTAACGTTGATATCTTGGGATACCTGCGAAGGCTTTTTTCAGCACTAGATTCAACGATCCACGAGACGTGCTCGTTTTGGACCGCTGGAGATCCCGTCAAACCAGTCTTACCTTACGGACCCGCGTGTGTGTCTATATGTGTAACCCACAGACACACATTTCGAGCGTCTTTTGTGAAAAGTTGGTCACTTACGTACTATCCAGTCGGCAAGGGTTTGGAGTTGTCAAATTGCAACGTTTGGTTTCCATGCAATTTTGGTGATTCAAACACAATTTTTACTTTATGATCCAGCGTTAGATAAGACCTACGTACGTGAGAACACCGTCCACGGCCAGGTATTTGATGGACTAAGCCCAGACCTTGCCATGAGCACCAGCATCCGTTGGCCTTGAACTAGAGAGGACTATGGAACACCCGAGGAGACGATTACGTTAGCTTTGACAATAGGTTCGAAGCGACTAAGACGTGGACTCCCCCCCCCCCCCTCCGCTGCCCGCAACCTTTAGTTTTCTTTAACGTAAAAGTGATACACCTCACAGACCTCATCGCATTTATGTGACGTCCGCACACTGTGTTCTGCAACTCTCCTCGTGTGTGGACTGTGGATACAAGTGGCTCGGGTTACTTCAAACAGGTGTTCACTTCCTTACACAACGAAACGGAAAGCAAACTGGTCATTTCAAGGTACGACATTACCGACATGGCTCAACGAAACCCTTTATTCGTTCGTCGTTAAGTGCTGGGAATCAGTTTCAATTGGATTACGCGAAATTCACTAAAAACAACGATTAGTGAATCCTTATAGTGCACCCTTGGAATAAGTTATCGGGTTTTTTATTGGTGTCTTACGTAAGCTTTGAACGACTTTAGGTGACGTAAAGCAATTCCCAACTTTCGGTTTCTAATAGCACTGCGCAAAGTGTTTGACATTCTGTGGGAAGTTTTTACTAGATTGGGCGTGTATCCAGAACTACATAACATTCACTTGGCCAGTTGAGTCACGTCGAAGTTGAAACAGTAGAATTTGCACAACGCAGAGCGTCGACTTTTTTCCCGCTCCCTTAAGCACGCGCTACGCACGCTAACCGCTCAGAAACGGTTAACGGTTATTGTAGAGGTGGTGTTAGCTTGAAGCATTTCAATAATCAAAAACTGAGCTACGTGTATGAGAAACACTCGGTATGGCGATACAAAGCGACGGAATTGAATTTGCGTCCACCATAGCAACAATCGAGCAAGTTCAACAAAGAGATTAATTAAACAACCGCTGTTCCTTTTCCTTATACGTAACAAGTGGGTCGCAGATGTATTCGCTATTGAAAGTTCGCACCTGTGTTAATATTTGTTACACTTTCTTGTCAGTCAAATTGCATAACATTTAAGACAATTACTGTTGTCCCCATTAACTTAAGGGAGTTTCTGTCAAGTTTTAGTCTATCTTACTATATCAATCATAAACTCAATTTAGGATATTTTATGGCCATTAATGAAAACAACCCTATAATTTCCCAAAGTGTTCTACAATGCAAGAATTATCTCTTATTTTCTTACCGCAAATTGTCAGTTTTTGACTAATTTTTTTACTTTCTTTTAAGGTAGAATACACCAAAGAGCTTCGGGAGACGCTTGAAGAATAGCCAAACAGCTACCACATTCCCTTACACAAATGTCGTTGTTCCCTCGACTTTCTACTACGGCCTAAAACAAGCCTGCGAGAAACGTAAAAGAAAACGCGATGACCTCCTAATCTTGTAAATTCCCTTCATGTCGGGTTCACTTTTCCCTTCAATTATTTTCAAATCGGGGCGAAATCCCCGCTATAGTTGAGCATTAAATTATCTGTCGAGGAAAGAGACGAAAGATTTGGGATACCTCTTGTCTTGCGGTTCTAGAACTTTCGGTTTCGTTAAGCAACAATGGAAGGTGACCCGCTTCGCGCGCCAGAGTTGGCAGCGGTTCAAACGCCGACGGACAATTTATCGTTCGCTTCTTTGCACTCTGCCTCGGCCAACGGTCCACGTTTGGGCCGGTTAAGCGCCTCCGACCCGAGTCCGAACCTAAGCTTTGCTACCTCCTCATCCACAAGCGGCGAGTTGAGTCCTGCCGAATTGGCCGCTATCATTGTCTCAGCCGTGGTCGTGGCAGCGGTGTTGGTTGGCGCGGCTATCTGGATCCGTTGCCGGACCCGCAAAACTAAATC
This sequence comes from Triops longicaudatus, assembly GCA_022885665.1. Taxonomy (NCBI): domain Eukaryota; kingdom Metazoa; phylum Arthropoda; class Branchiopoda; order Notostraca; family Triopsidae; genus Triops; species Triops longicaudatus. The sequence goes on along the minus strand of JAGQDJ010000045.1, from coordinate 657,225 downwards.
TCATCCCATTACGGTTGAACTCACACCAGCGCCGCAGGTTACTACGGTTGCAACAGTTACGCAGGATTACCAACGCACTTTGCACCCCTACAACAACGGATATTCACACAATATTCGTATAGATGATGAAGTTATTGAATGGGGTTCCGTAACTAGCTCAGTTCCACCTTCACCGTCATTATCCTTCCGTTCGGTAGCTGACTACCCGCCCCCGAACCGATCCCGCGCTGGAACCGGGACTTCGTTCAAATCTTTTACCTCTGTCGGCACGGGTCGCACGCGAAGCAGTATCTCGTCGTTTCACACTTGCAAAGACGAGCGAATCAAATGACACAAATATGAATTCAATACGAGTTAAACTGCACCAATTTGTACATTCAAGTCATTTTTTACTTCCTTTTTTTTAGTGGACATTTTTAATCCATTGCTAAGTTAATTCCGCTGAATATTTAATTCAGTGCCAAATTCGTTTCCTACTAGCATTTTCTATTATTTTCTTTAAGAGCATCTTTCGTATGTATTGAAATCTGCAAGTCGAGATATCGCAATTTTCCTGTTTGAATTTACAATTGTACAGTCAGGTGTAAGAAATTATCCGGATAACTCAAATGCTCACTAAGCCATTGTAACGGGGTTTCCAATGGAATTCTTATGCCGTGCGTCATGATAGAGACTGTGGTTACATACAGAGGAGAAAATGTTATTTTTAAGCAATAAAATGAAAATGTGAAATTAAATACGAAGAATTTTTGCGTTAATCACCTTCATTCACGTTCCAATCCGGAAAGCACTGTTGGACTAGGTGAGTTAAAGTTGTTTTCGAGCCGCCTTCTTGGAAGGGTTTAATCAAACTTTGGAGAAATGGACGTTCACCCAAGGAGGAATGGTAGCAACGGAAAGGAATGTGACGAAAACCTTCTTCAGAGCATTCCATTATCTTTCGGTTGATGGACCAAAATTGATCGAATTTGTCTGCAAAGTCAGGAATGAAGAATTAAACTTTTCATCCATTTTTCCGTTCTTGACTTAAGGCAACTTTTAAAGAAAACAATAATAATTATAAGAATAATTTTACCGTTTTGGAGACCTGTCCAGAGTTGCATATGATCTTTTTTCTGCATCCCTGATACGACCACGCCCCTATGTTTTAAAGCGTCGGCTTCTTTGAGGCAAGACATGAAATGCGACTCCACCGCCTCTCTAAATTTAACTTTTAAGTGTTGGGTATGAACTTCACCAACGATTTTGACAAGACAAGAAGATTACCTCGAGGGACAATGCATGAGCTTTTGCTCTGGGAATTTGTCAAAGTGAACTTCGAGTTTCCAAGGCAAACTTTTGCTACTGCTGGAAATGTTATCATACAGGACGCCAATTGGATAGTGCCTGTTGAAAGACGAAGGGAGGTCAAGTTCAGTATTTGTGATGAACTAGTGTTCCACATACCACTTTAAAGGTTGTCCTTCAAACTCAAGCCATAATTCAGCGTCATGTTTATCCGGTTGAATATAACGGGCGAAATAACGCCTAACCTAGTCATGTAAAATTTCTGTAGTATCTTAGCCAATATATGTTGACTATTTGAGTGCTTTGATATTTAACCTTATCTGTCACCAAAGGAAAATAACTTAGGCGTGGAACCATCAAATAGTACGGGTCAGGTGTTGTCGGTGTGTGAACTTCATCGGCGCAAAGTGTGAAGCAAATTGGCAGTTTGCTTTCCCATATTTCCCGAAGAACTTCTCGATCTTCTGCCATTTGGCTACAAAATCTTAAATATTATTACTAAATTAATATTTTGATCTATACCCGTTAGAATTTACTGCATCCAGTTGGAAATCTGGAAATAACTGCTAAATGTTTCAACTTGATTTCTGAATGTTTTGGAACTTGGCGAGCAATCAAAACAGTTTCATACGCCATCTAGCGAAACAGCAATCTTTTGCCGCGAAACCGATTTCCTAAAAACTAGAAGCAAACAAGTAGAAGAATGTGCAAAAAAGTTCATTATTAGCTTTATCAGCAACTGCTTTGGTAACTAATTGCACTGATTCGTTGGAAGATTTTGTGCTAAAAGAGGGCTTGCTTAACATAAGATGGAATTACGTTACGGGTGGGAATTTTGTCACTCACAGTCTATGAAACAGAAAAGCAATCCTCAAAACCATTGTTTCAGTATTTGGGAAACAGATATCCCTCAACTCTAAATGCACTTTCAAAGGAAATGGCCGAGGCTTACACGTAACCATTTGGCGCTTACAGACCTTGGTTTTCAATTATCTATGGCTACAGTTGTTCATATTCTACCTCCAACGTAACATCAGACACCAAAACCTGGTTTTGGGATGGTATATAATGAACATTTAACAAAAGAGGTTTGTTTAGCGTTATTTATTTCAAATGGGAACTCCGCTTTAAAATAGTGCTACTGGGGAAGCAAGCATTACAGCTAGCGTGTAGACGGCTTACGGAGAATGGACTCCTTCCTTTTCGCTACTTGATACCGATATAGAACTGTCAGTAACAAATATTGTCTCTTCTTAATAATAGGAGAAATAATACTTTTTCAGATCGACCGTTATTTCAGTTATGTTTGTAACAGAACTTACGTCAAATCGTCATTTGATGCATACAATCAATCAGGCAGTCGCTACTTCGATATAATACTTCATTTCTCTGTTCCATACAACTCTTCTTCGTTTCAACGTTTACGTAGCAGACAGAACTTAAAGCTTTAGACCTCCATTGTCTCAGCACAACTTTCAGATTGTACTATCACATTGGATTATTCAGTGTGAGACTTCAACTCCTACCAACGAATTGCCACTTGAAGTTATGCTATTCTTAGGTTTTAATAGGTCAGAAATTGATTCTAGGTGCGCTTCCATGGAGATATTCAGTAGCTCCAAAGCTTGTGGGATGTGGAGTACTCTTTTTTATTAGGAATGTATTGATATCAAAAGTTTCTTCCAACATTTATTGTGTTTTGCTAGATCAACGAATTCCTTTACTGTAGAGATGACTACACCTTTGCTAAATTCTGCTATAGATGATACAAGTGACGTGGCAGTTTCGGTGGTCAGTTTGTGTAAAGGAAGAACAGCGAACGAAACTACTACCTTAAACATTACGGTGAGAACAGTGAACGAAACTGATGAAAGTTCCATAGCAACTGGGACGACTGTAGTAATTGGAGTCTCAACCACTCAGTACTTTCTCGAAAGGAGACTTTTCGTTACATACCACAGAAACCGCAGGAAGCCAAGAAAGTCGTTCAGTTTTCTTACCTGAAAAATTAACATACCCCACCAGCGGTGAGCATTTGCCAATTTTTGTTACGCCTATACCAAGTACAGTCAACGAACTGAGCAATACGGCAACGAACACACGCTTAGTAATGGACGGATCGACAAGCCCGATACCGAGCTTTAAGCCAAACATGCCAAACCAAAATACTGTAACTTATACAATATACGCAAGTCCTCAACAAGTTTCACTGAATTCACGGAACGAAACAACTGCTCTTAGCCCGCAAAAACCTTTAGCTGAAACTTTTACCGTCTCCAGCACAACCATAACTGCAAAACCTACACTTGTTACAGCCACTAGCTTCAGTACTGTCATTAGAGAGGTAAAAATTGTTGTCGCTTCTACTGTTGTTAGTTTCGCCGAAAACCAAGTAATTTTGACTGCTTCTTTTCAGATTGTAGCCACGAGCTCAGCTACAACCACTGCTTCTTCGTCTTCATCCAAACCCTTAGATAAAGCGGAGATATCAACGGAAACGACAATGACTGAAGTATTCACCGTTAAACCTGGCGTACCAATAACCAATGGAATCCTGAATTCCTATTTAACCCAGGCGAATGGCATGCGCTTAAATTTCATTGTATTTGAAGACGAGCCTAAGTTTTTTGCCCAAGTACCAGTTTTTCGAAAAACTTGAAACGGTAATTTTTCTTTCTAATAAGCCTACAAGACGTTTACTTTTGCCATATTTGTAATACATTATTGACAAGCCCTATTTTGCTCAACGCATTGAAAAGTTTGGACATTCGTTATCATGTCCTCGTATTTTTACTGTATCACCATTAATTCCACTTTTCGCAAGTGCTGCCCTTTCTTTTTTATTAAGATACTTTTAATGACATACTGGTAATGAGTACATATTGTCTCTTTCTACTTCAAGTAGATTCTCTGTAAGAGGAAAAATCCATAAGAGTTCACCAGAATTACACTTACTCTATTTATACTGAATTACACTGATTCCCAACTGGCTAAGGGCACCAGACTGCACCTGCAAACTGGACACCGCCTCTAGAATTTCTAGAGACCAGTTTATTGAAGTTTACGCCAAAAACCTTATAACAAACTATACACACAACCAAACCGCAAATATATTTAGCAATATAGTGCAAAACATTTTATCTTGTAACTTAACTGCTTTCTTAGCTAATTATACTGACAGCATCTCAGACTTGATATTTAAGGGTGGCTTCATTAATATTACGTGGGAAAATTGTCGGAAAAATGTCAATGATCACTTGCAAAACATGTCAGGATATCATATCTACCCACTTGGGGCTTACCGAGCATGGAATTCAAGAAATTATGGCTACAGCTGCCTAAGCAAGGACTCCGGTACAGGGTCACTTTGCATAAGTTGGCCCTGGGATGGTAAGAAAACAATTCATTATCTGAAATGCCGTCACTAACCTAGCTCGAAATAAGTGCATCGCTTAAAGATTACACTTCTGTCTCAGTAAAACGACAGGGCCCATCCATACTCCTCCTTGCTAGTAACCGATATAGTTAATGGTAAAAAAGTCAAGTTTTCAGCAACAGATTTTACAGTAATTTACCTAACTAGGTTGACAGCTATTTCTGCATCGTTTATAACCAAAACGGTACCCAATCCGCATTTGATCGGTGTGGTCCACCTGATTATCGTTAATTCAATATGACACTCTTTTTCGCGAAAGCATAGGATTCGTCTTTACTTCAAAATTGAAGCACCACTCTATATGAGCTTAAGTCTTATAGATCCTGTATCTTAACAAAACACTTGACATGGAGCCGCAGCCTTTGATTCTTCAGTGTAAACCAACATTCTTGCTAAGCAAAGAACATTAGTAATTAAGACATTCTCTAGGTTACAAAGGAACTTGGAAATGAGACACGTTATTCCAAACAGAGTGGCAGTAGTTCTAATAACAATTCCAAGTGCGAGTGTATCCAGTGCTTCATTGTTTCCTACCAAAGAATCCAGCGAAACGCAGACATCGGCACAAACGGCAACAAAATGCAGCGCGTAAGATTGAGCCTAGACAAGCAATAACCACGAAAGTTCCGGACCCGTATTTAGCACTTGTCAACGGGACCTGTTTCCCTAAGCTTTAAGACGAGCTTGTATTCGACGTCCAAGCTCTTGTTATTCAGAAGGTGTACAATAGTAAATCGCTGTGCTAATACCATACGCATTGCGAATATTACCACTATGTCATTTGCAGAATCAATAGATCCTGTTCTACTGAGACGTTTCGGGGAGTTCGACATCTTTGTTACCATGTTATCTATCAATGCGTAAAACTGAAGTACGCAGCTGGTTCACTGAACAGAACAAAGAATAAATATTGACATGACATAAATAATTTTATAGTAAGGTTTCTTAAGATCTTCATACCAAAACTTTTTAATGTGAATGAATGTTAGTAAAATTTGTGTTAATCAAAAGACTATGCTTTCGAGATTCAATGTATTTGCAAAGCTCACCACTCGTTCATGAGGCTTATCAGCGTACTACTAGACCAGTGCTTTTGCTACCCCGCAGGTGCAAACGATACGTAATGTTACTCCTTATCTAATCTCTATTTTTTTAGGCGGGACTGGGTAAAAAGAAAAAAAAAAACGATGCTCCATATGACTATCAAGGTTAGGTCATAAATATTATGTGCCATTTAGCTTAGTCGTTCACGTTGTTCGTTAGCCTTCACACCCGTTGAGCACTGTTGTGTGAACTGAGTATGTAAAAACTGAACAGATTGGTGCAGTCAAATTAGTGTTAAGCTAAGAAATTAGTGATTGCTATATAAAAGAGACACTCTTGTCCAAAAAAATGCCGTCTGAGGAACTCGCTACCCGTGCGAAAGACATGGCGAAGGCTGACGAAGATGATGTAGATCGCGAGAAGGACAATGAAGAGGCCAAAGCCGATTTGCCACCTGTGCCATTTCTTACGCTTTTTCGTTTCGCATCTACCACGGATCGCATTTTAATTTTCATAAGTTTGGTTGCTGCAGCTACTACCGGCGCTACAATGCCAGTTATGTTAGTCCTGTTTGGTGACTTAACAAATGCTTTCGTGTACAACGACATTAGCCGACAGAATTTCACTGGCCTTAATATAACTTTCGACTTCAATATCACGTAAGATTTTTGGTGTATTTTACTTTTCCTGCTTATGCTCAAGTAACAAATTCCTTCTCTAGGGTTCCAGATCTCGATGATGCCATCTCCCGATTTGGGTTAGGTGTAACGGGCATTGGTATTGCATTGCTTATTTCGGGATATGTCTTTGTCGTATGCCTAAATATCACTGCAGAGAATCAGGTATTGTTAAATAAGACACAAACATTCTATGGAGAACTTGCACACCACCTCATGCTTGCTAGTTCCAGTGCCATTAAATCAATTAGGCGCTATTTGTTACGTCTTTATGTAAAACATAATTATAAATAAAAACTAGCAGAGCAGGAAATTATAATAATGAAAGTCCTCAAGAATATCCTAGTAAGTGGTTGTCTTTATATTACATTAACTATTTGTATTACGCGTGTTGCTGGGTTATTTTAATCCGCGTTTCCTAATAATGCGTAATTATGTTTTTAGCAGCATGAGATCTGTCCATAGAAGAACGGCGAAAGTACTTGAAGTCTTAAGTTTGCCCATGAGTTAGGTACGGTACAGCACAGTCCAAAACAAAAAATTATTTGAATAACGCGCTCAAATGACACCAGCATTCCCAGTCACCGACGAGCCCGGGTCTGTGTTGGGAAGGCGACGAAAGCCGAGGAATGTTTTCACCATTGCCTAGACTTGCCTGTGCGCACTGTATCTCTTTCGCCGAAACATTTTCAATTTTTTGGACTGTAGGCTTATTGTACGTTTGGATTGCGTCGTAAGCTTGTACTATGGTTTCATTTTAGGCAACTAATTATTTCGTGATTAATAAGAGAGTTCTGCTATCTCGTTATGTAATCTATTGCACAACATATGTCTGATCATGGATTGTAAGCATGACTGTGCAAAATTCTTTTCTATCTCTGTTTTATTTCCACCTTTTTTAGGTTTATCGAATCCGTAGTTTGTTCCTATCGAGCATTTTACGGCAAGATATCGGTTGGTATGATACCAAAACCAGCAACGATTTCGCCAGTCGGATGACAGAGTAAGCCATTGTAATTGTACGTCATTTGACCGATTGTCCAACGCCATGATGATATTGAGAGCCGTTTTGTAAGGGTGACTTTTTAACTGTTCTCTATTTTGTCTTGCACTATAACTTCCCATGTGTGCGGCTCCACTTTTATGCGTTTAGAGATTTGATGAATGTGGTCCAATAAACTAAGACTAAATATTACAATACTAAAAGATGGCTAATATTGGACTATCGATCAGTGCAGTCGAATGCAGTCCGCAGATTTACAGTGGAAACTCTTTCGATAATTTTTCTAATCTTTCCATAGAGACTTGAACAAAATTCAGGATGGCATTGGAGAAAAGATTGGCATGTTTTTCTTTTGTTTCGTGGCTTTTTTGGCCAACATCATCAACGCATTTATCCATGGCTGGGAATTGACTCTTGTTATCATGGCACCTATGCCAGTTTTAACCATATCCATGGGCATTTTAGCCAAAGTCCAAGCTAGCTTGACGGCTAATGAAATGACTGCCTACGGTATGGCCGGATCCGTTGCTGAACAGGCACTAGGCGCCATTCGAACCGTTCTTGCATTTGGCGGTGAGAAGCTTGAAACTGAACAGTAAGCTATGTAGTCTACCTTTTCAAAGGTTCTTATTTAAAAACAGGGTTTAATTTTCTTTTCGGGTAAGTTACTAAGATTTCTTTTTTTTTAGGTACGACAAAAATTTGGTCCAAGCTAGAAAGGCGGGAATAAAGAGAGGATTGGTGACTGGCATTGGTGCAGGAATGACATGGTTCATTATTTATGGCAGTTATTCCCTAGCTTTTTGGTATGGAGTCAAGCTCATTTTGGATGGCTACGACGGATTGAGTAACTACGATCCGTCTTCCCTAGTTGTGGTACGAAGTTTATTTCTTTGTTAATTGCTTCAATCGAATCTCGCGATAGCGAAACCTTTTGTAGCGAACTTTTGCTTGTGATGGAAGGATTTTAAGGTCTCGAGGTAAACGTTTTAAAAGGGTCTGAAATAACCATCTTCGAATATCCCAAAATGTTTCTTCTGTTCACAGTGGGTTTTTTATTAAGAGATTCTGCAGTAGTTGGTCTACAGTGTTTATTTGTGAATTTGCCGTGCTTGCTAAAATGCCGTACTTCAGTTTCATCTCATCAAGTTCTTTTTCAGGTGTTTTTCAGCGTCTTATCGGGTGCAATGCAAATGGGACAAGCTTCACCATATGTTGAAGCTTTTTCAATAGCTAGAGGGGCAGCTGCGACTATCTTTAGCATTATTGACCGCCAACCACCCATAGACAGTTCCTCTAAAGCGGGAAAAAGGCCGGAGAAATTAACCGGCAACATAAGTTTCCACGATGTAAGATTTAACTATCCAGCGCGTCCTGACGTTAAAGTAAGTTATAAACCATCCAAACAAGGGAACGACAGGACTCGTAATTCTATTCTCGGTATGTTTTGTAGATTTTACAAGGTCTCAGCTTTAAAGTCCAAGCGGGTGAAACCGTTGCTCTTGTGGGAAGTTCAGGATGCGGCAAATCGACTTGCATCCAATTAATTCAGCGATTCTATGATCCACTAGATGGCGAAGTACGACCTGTTCATTCATGTTATTTTCTCAACAAACTTATGTCCAGGTAAGAGTGGATGACATTAATATTCGCGACTTGAATATCGGCTGGCTGCGTGATCATATTGGAGTTGTGGGTCAAGAACCGGTACTTTTTGGAACCACCATTGGCGAGAATATTCGTTACGGAAGGGACAATGTGACAGACGCAGAAATTGTCAACGCAGCCAAAATGGCCAACGCTCACGATTTTATCATGAAATTGCCTAAAGTAAACAAGTTCCTCTTCTAAATGTGCAAGTTCTTTTTCTTCTTTAAGGAAGAAATACTTAAAAGCTTATGTGGGCGTTTCAACTGGAATGTTTTAACTATACTAATTTTAATTCTCGCTCAAGCGCTACGACACCTTGGTTGGGGAACGAGGAACGCAGTTGTCTGGTGGTCAGAAGCAACGTGTTGCCATTGCACGTGCTTTGGTTCGTAACCCGCGTATTTTGCTCTTGGACGAGGCAACTTCAGCTTTGGATAACCAGAGCGAGTCCGTTGTACAGCGTGCGTTAGACAGAGTACGTATACATAGCGAAAAAAAGAAACCGTTAGCGAAGTCAGCATGTTCAATTACAATATTCATATTAGGCTAGGGAAGGTCGGACCACCATTATTGTGGCTCACCGATTGTCCACGATTCGCGGAGCGAACAAAATCATCGTCTTAGACCAAGGTGTAGTAAAAGAAGAGGGTAAACACTCACAACTCATGGCAGAGAAAGGCTTGTACTATCAACTCGTCAAAGCCCAACGGGGTGGTGGTGTGGATGATGACGACGACGATGACGACCAACCTCCGAGTTACGAAGACGCTATTGATGATAAACCCTTAAGCCGTCAAGTATCGAACGCTCTTGACAAAATGAAAAAATCAGAGGAAGAAGAAGAGAAATCAGACACTCCCGATGTTTCGATTGTCAAGGTATTGCGTTACAACGCTGCTGAATGGCCCTATATCACCATCGGCCTGCTTGGAGCCTGCATTGTTGGGTTAAGCGTTCCAGCTTACGCGGTTTTATTCGGTGACGTCATGAAAGTGAGTGGAGAATCTGTGGAATTTCATTGCTAAGGAAGATCACTTGTTTAGGTTCTTTCTGAAAGCCGACCGGATGAAGCCCGCCAGAAATCGGTCTTTTATGCTATTCTGTTTCTTATTGCTGGCTTTATTACCGGTGTTGCTGGGTTTTTCCAGGTACCTTTTCTGTATTTTGATAAAATAGGCCAAATAATTGTGAATTTGCCGTACAGATATACATGTTCGGTATAGCTGGAGAGCATTTAACATCACGTCTACGAACGATGACATTCAGCGCAATGCTAAGGCAAGAAATGGGCTGGTTTGACCAAGAAACTAATTCCTGTGGCGCTTTGTGTGCCAGGCTTTCGGGAGACGCTGCCAGTGTCCAAGGAGTACGTGTTCGGTTTTACTTAAGCCCTCGAAAGCAAGCATTTATGGGTGAATTTTGATCTGATTAGGCCACCGGTACTCGACTAGGTGTTTTGTTCCAATCGCTAGCAACTTTGACCTTCTGCGTGGGTTTATCTTTGTATTACCAGTGGAAATTGGGGTTGGTGACAATGATCTTCATTCCGTTGGTTTTGCTGTCGACTTATTTCCAAGCCAAAATCATAATGGGGCAAGACGCAATTGAAAAGAAAGGCATTGAAAAATCGTCCAAGGTAACTTTAACGTTGGCAACTTATTTTTTTTTTTTTTGACAGACGCTAATGGATTTGTCTAATTATTTTTCTGCTGAAAATGCCAAATTAAAAATTAAACACAATAGAATAAATACAGTCAAAGTTCCTTATTCGCGGTTCATGTATCAGCAGTTTCGGTATTCGCGGACGAAATTTTTGAGACCAACTCTCTTTATTCGCGGCAAAAGATTTCACAATTTGCGGGCTTTGTTGGTTAAAATTAATCAAAATCGAAGTTTTTCGGTAGAAACTAATACTAATATTACCGTTAATAGTTGTTTTAGCAACTGCCGTAGGGAATTATTTTTTTTTTTTTTTTTTTTTTTGAGTAAGACAACATGTAGAGAGCAAAAAAAAAAAGATATGTCGAGAGCTTTCAGCTGTGAGTAACTGTGGTGCTTTCGACAAGATTCAATGCACAATATACATCTAAGTAATAACTAGTTATTAGAAAGTTAGCTTCGAACAATTTTAACGGCAAAACTATGCGAATGTGTGAAGTTTAATTGTGAATTTCTAATCTATTTTGAAACGTGTTCTATTTATGGTGCAATCTTTAGTTTCCAGAATAAAAACTTTTTAAGCAGTTACTGCTGACTGCGTTACTGAGCCATAACGTTTCTAAAAGCCGGTAAAATAAAAAAAAAAACGACCTAACAGTTTAGGCAAACACTTTACCTTAATAACAGTAAAGTTTCCCGTTGTGCAGAGTAGACCTAAATGACAAGTTTCTGTAGTTTTTATCTTTCTTATTCGGACTTTTGGAACACATCCCTATCTTTTAACGTAATTTTCCATTCCCCATTCGCGGTTTTCCTTATTCAACGAGTTTCTCCGGAACGTAACTTCTGCAAATAAGGAGCTTTAACTGTATAGTAAAAACGTCAAAAGCTACACGTCACGTAGAAAGAATTAAAAAAAACTAATTGCCAAATGATATATTTTTTTCTAATTAATGCTGTTAATATAATTTTGAGCAAATATTTAAAAGCTGGATGCCATCTAGTTTGCAATGGAAGCCATTTCGAATATCAGAACGGTGGCAAGTCTGCGACGCGAAGAAAAATTCCACGACGTCTATATGGAAGCCTTGAGAGGACCGCACGTGACTGCGAAAAAACGTGCTCATATCCGTGGAGCAGTATTTGGTTTTGCCCAATCTATGCCTATGTTTGCGTACGCGACGTGCATGTATTATGGTGGTTATCTGGTTGAAAATGAAAACATGGATTACTCTATTGTCTTCAAGTAATGCGGTGTAATGAATTGTGCGATAAAAAATTATTCAAGCTTGGTTTCATTAGGGTGAGCCAGGCCTTAATTTTTGGTACCATGATGGTTGGCCAGTCAGTGGCGTTTGCCCCGAACTACAATAAAGCCAAAGTGGCAGCTGCGAAGATAATCGAACTCTTGAACAGAAAGCCGCTGATAGATACGTCCCCGAGTGCTGGCAAAAGTTTGGTAAATATCGTAACCCTTACAGTAATAAGCATTTGCTACTTCTTTCGTTGTTCAAGTAATAATTCATTTTAAACTCTCTTCTCTTACAAATTTCCAACAATTTTCAGCTAGGAGTTATAGTTCTGGCTTAATGGCCAATTTCAATAATTCGAGCAATTTTTACTTCAGTAATTTTCGTGCAAAATACTTAAACGTATTACAGCAATGACGTAGCACAGAGATGATTAACGTTTATGCGCTTATATTGTTGCAGAAAAGCTGCAATGGCCAAGTAAATTATGTGAACGTGGATTTTGCATACCCTACGCGGCAAGATGTCCAAGTTCTGAAAGCTTTACGTCTCTTAATCAAGCCTGGCCAGACCGTAGCTTTAGTTGGTCACAGCGGTTGCGGAAAATCTACTTGTGTTCAACTTCTTGAACGCTTTTATGACCCCGCTGCGGGTGAAGTTGTAAGTTCGATCGCTATTGCTTAGGATTACTTTCGTGCAATTCAAAATGTTTCTATACACGTTTCTCTTTACAATAGCGCTTGGACGAGCGGAACATCGCCCCTATAAATGTGCCTAATCTAAGGTCGCAACTCGGAATTGTGTCCCAAGAACCAGCCTTATTTAACCGTACCATTGCGGAAAACATTGCCTATGGCGATAATTCGCGGAAAGTCCCTATGGAAGAAATCATGGCAGCAGCCCGAAACGCCAATATTCATAATTTTATCGTCTCGCTTCCAGCAGGCTATGACACTTTGGTCGGCGACAAGGGAACCCAAGTAACGAAGTCGTTGCAATTATCGAACTTTAATAACTATTTTGGTCTATAGTTGAGTGGCGGGCAAAAACAACGTGTTGCCATAGCAAGAGCTTTGGTACGAAATCCCAAGATTCTCTTGCTGGACGAAGCCACTTCTGCCTTGGACTCCGAAAGCGAGAAGGTTTGATTCTCCCAGGATTCTTTCAGTTGCACTTAACTTTTCCGTTTTTGTTATGTTACTAGGTTGTTCAAGAAGCGTTAGATTCCGCTCGTTTGGGACGAACGTGTATAACCATCGCACACCGTTTGAGTACCATCCAAAATGCTGACAGCATCGCGGTGATTTCGCACGGCGTTGTTTCCGAGCAAGGCACCCATCAAGAACTAATTGAATTAGGGGGTCTTTATTACGAGCTCTACACTATGCAAGGCGGTGTGACAGGAAAGAAAACTGCTGAAATTTCTAAGCTCTAAAATATATTGCTGTTATTGGTTGCTGTCATAGAGCCTTTTTGCGGAACAAAAATTTTGCTTCTTGAGTGAAGATAAGAGGACCTGGACAGGAAAATAATATAAAACTTGTAAAAGTGAAAGGGAAAGCTAGAAACATTGAAGTTCACGTGTGGAACGTCATGAACACCCATCGAATCCTGATGGGATTTTGAATCAAGACAAGTTTTTGCATCATTCTTTAAAGTCCGTTTAGTCTATCCAGCTGAGCCTAACTTAAACTACTGTCTAATCTATTTTAAGCAAAGGTAAATTACCGCTTAACTTATAGCCTAAGTTATAAGCATGTCTGCTTTTGTCAACCTGCCAACCGTCTCTATGCGTGCGAACTTGTTTTGAGAACGTGGTTACTAGCCAAAATATAAGAATCGTAAGGAATTTTGCAGTGCAAAACGGTTGACGATAAATAAAAGATAATAGAGACGATGCAAGTCCCTATCACGTTAACGCACACATTGATAACATCATTATCACGTACCAATACATATACGTGATATACTTTTAAAAAATAAGTTGCCAATACACCCGTGCCACACCTAGGGTTATAGGATATTTTTACCCAGAAAAGTTTATTTTATCATTTGAGCATAGGCGACTACCAAGTGTCCAAAAAGATTGCATGTGAAAAACCTCACGGAACTCCCATACCCTCACTCTCCACGACCTAAGTCCTGGGCATGACATGGTTATAGCTCTTCTAGAATTAGAAAGAAATTGTCTAAAAAATTTTTGGCGCTGGCGCAGCTTACCATCGCAATTTTTTTTTCACACGAAGCTTGAAATATTGTAGCAGAATGTAATTAAACAAAAATTACCCAATGATAGAAGATAGAATACGATGTGTTGTACAGTATTTGTTTTTCAAAAAATAAAAAAAAAAACGACTCAAGCAGTATGCCTTTGCTATCCGCACGCCACCTGTATATTCAAGCGTGGATTGCACGTCAAAGTCAAATATGTCCGAAAGTGCTTGGAGGGCGACGCACTTGGGCGAACTCCAACAACTACCGTGTTCATTAGCTATAGGGAGTGTGCTGTACTGAGAAAAAAATATCACATAGCAAACTACGGAGGCCTACTTAAACCTCTTGAGGCTGATTAGCATAGTGTGTAGTGAAAGGCTTCAACTAGTCGGTTATAAGGCGAAAGGCCGCGAAATTTAAAAGTGGACGGGGTAAATAAATACTGTATGTGAAATGTAGAGGAATAGCCTTTCATTCCGAAAATGATTTACTGGAGCTCCTTCTGCGCCAAATGAAGGTTAATCAGCTTCGTAAGGCGTGATTAGACCTCTGTGGCTTGCCATGTAAACCTCATTTCCTTGCCTAGTGCAGTACGTGTAATTGATGGAAGTATCAATTTGACAATAAAACGAGAATGGTAAGGAAACTGCCTAAAACAGGATCGAAAATGCGAACTTGTACCGGACTTGGAGTGAGTTTCCGGTAGAAGTGTTTTAAAATATTACCGTAGTAGACATACAGTTTCCAAATATTATTTCATTTTGGAGTGTTTTACATTGTTAGCTGTCTTTCACAGTCAATCCACTTAGCTATAAAAAAGCCGTAATTGTCAATTTTTTTTACGAACAGACTACTTTGAATACTATTATCTGAATGCTTCTACACCCCATCTTTAACAAAGGGAGTAATTTCAGGTTCCCGTGTACTCCAACACTACTTCGTCGAAAAAAAGGCTTCAGTATACGGCAATAGACAAAGGAGAATTTTCTTTTCATGGTTTACTAGTCCGAGCGCACTTGTCATGGTCTAGAGCGCTTTGACAATTGCTTTGCCCAGTTAGAGATCAGATGTGATTTTTGTGCCTAGTCACGTTTTTAACTGGTTGAAAAATGTAGAACGCTCTACTTATATATTGTATGTATAATAGGTAAGAGTAATTGAGGAAAACAAGGTTTTCTACTACAAGGTATACTACACTTAACAAAAACTCTCCTCTTTTCTACTTGGTGTGACCTTTGAGGTCACGTATTGCCCATATGCGTATTAAACACGCCAAGTTCGACCCACTTCAACCAATTTATTACCGTCCAAGGGAACGGAATTACTAAATACGACCACAAATAATCCAGTCGCAACCCTCCGTAAAGCATAATAATTAAAAAGCTACCATAACGAACACTTTCAAACCGTTACTCACTACGGACGTTACTCGTTACGCCAGTTACGAGAAAAGGTCATGTCTCTTGCTATAAGTTCAAGGGGTCATGGCCGATATCTTTTGCTTCACCCTCTACTGCTTGCTTCGCTTTTTACTTAGCTAGGTTTTAGCACGGCCATACCAAAAATTGAAGCAGCGCAAACTTACCAAAAAATACAAGACAAAATACATCTGGGAGAATCTCCCTTCGATTTCCGAGGCAAGAATGAGGCTTTCTGAGGCTTGAATTTCTGTATCCCTATTTCTTACACAGACCAATACTTTAGGTACGTAAGGACCTACTAATGGACAAAACACTACTGCACGTACTTGCTGTTTAAAGTCAAGAAATTCCAGCAAGTTTTTCTCTTAACATTCACAGCAAAGTGAAGGGGCAACAAATGCGTTTCTTATGACGTCCCCCAAGATTCGGTCTTACAGAATACTTTTAAGGGAACCACGTAGCATTTTTTGCTAAGTATACCGGAAAGGTTGCTTGTAGTCTCGATAAATGAAGCCGTCCAGTTTTTCTAGTCGTTGAATAATCGATGCTCGAGTATGACGTACACGTCGCGAAATCGAGCAAACCAAAAGCTGCTTTCGAGCCATTTCAGTTTCTGCTTTTGGACTCTCTGGAGTGTTTGAGCCGTTCTACATAACAATAGACATTCACGTGATTGAGGAGTCTCGATTTTCGTAATCAAGTCAATCAAGCAGGACATTTTGTTTAGATGGGAAACAAGTGTATGCTCTAGAATGAAGCAAAATACGGGAATCTGCGACATATTCACTCTAACGTTCGTCTTAAATGGTAAGAAAAGTGATAAAATAAGCAGTTGAGTTGAAACGATCTCTATTTCAAGCTCTCATAACATGGCTCGTAATGGCTGATTATACCGAAGCGACATGTACATGTTCATTGAATCTAACTAATCGGCAATATCGAGATACATATATTCACAATTACACCGAAACATTCATCCGTGAATACACAGCTAACGTTACGGTTAAAATTCAGACAATTTCGAAGTCTGATTTCAATCTTACAACAGCATTGGCGACATTTGCGGGAGATCGCACTCTTGGCCAATTTGCGATACAAGGTGGATTGGCAAATCTTTCGGTTATAGACCACGTCATAGCACAAGGTTATTCGTTTTCTGTTGACAAGTTTGGAGTACAAACACTTGACAAACTAACTTATAGGTCCCCAGAACTTGTCTGTAAAATATCCTTGCGGAACCCTGAACCTCCTTTTTGATACATACTTGACGTACTGCTATTTTAAGCACTCGGAAAACCGGATTACAAGTCTTGCAAGAAGCTTAAATTATTCTATTGGGGCGTACCGTGTTGGTATGTTTAATTACACATACATTAGCACTGACCCACAAAAGACGGTTTATCCGTTCTGCGCCTGTACTAGCAATAAAGGTAACAATCTTGCCTGCTCATTTCTCACTGAAGCATTTTATTGCACGGGAAGAAAAAAAACTTATGAATTAGTGAAATTATGGACCTGACTAGCACAAATTTACCTCTTTAACGTCCGCTCATGTTCGAATGCACAAATATGGTAATACGGTGGTTTCCACTTAACTGAATAGCAGTTATCTCATACTTCGCACAATTGAATGGAAAGCTGAGAGTCCCGTTTAAGCCCATTTACCTCAATGCAACTTCGTATTTTTTAATACTCCGCCTATTCAAACACTGTTCGACTGGCCCCGAATCTATTCAAATGTTTTGCACTGTAAATTTACGTAACGCAAAACGAAAAGAACTTTTAGCACTATCAGTTTGAAGCAGTGGTCGGCAATTTTTTTTCCCATCGCTGCAACTTACACTCATTCCCCTAAGTCCCGCGATTCGGAGGTTACCGTCCATTGACACTAAAACAAGCATAATTTTCTTACTTCAAAACAGTTTCTTCCTCTTAAGTTAAACATAACAAGGTGAACTCAACGACACGCATTTGACGACAGGCGCCAGTTTTTTCGAATACAATTTTCACACTTCCATATGTATTTTTAATCTCTGTTATTCTATCTTTCCCGAAAATGTCGTATGTATAAATAGCTATTTTTCTTTTTCTAATCAATGACAGTTAGTTTAATTCCTTAATAGTATTTATTTATTTTTTGCTTTTTTCACTTTGATATGAATTAAAAATTCTTTCATCCATAAGTCAAATTAAAAATTGAAGAAAAATTCAAATTTAATCCATACTAGGTTTCAATATTTATCGGAAAAAAATAACAATCTAGCTACGAACGAAAGTGGAAAATCATGTTGAAAGAGCGTACAAGAAAGTAATGTGCCTACTGTAAAATAGAAATGAAATGACACTTCTGTAACCGTATATTTCACTTGACACGATGTTTTTGAAAACACGGGATAATTTTTGCTACATCATGCTTACGAACAGGGTTTTCCTATCATATTCACTTAAAAGTTGATGCTACAAATTTACCACCCCTTTATACAAATGGAAGTACACCAAATGGCAGGCTGATAAAACGGGATATTGAGCTGGCAGTAAGTGAGATTCTAATGAAATTTTGGGGGGCATATATAAATTAACATGTATTAACGAAAGATGGATTACGCCTTTACGACCTTGTTCAGTGAAGTATACATTCACGCCAAGTTCAGTTTTTGGGTAAACAACATCACTATTTGCGCAAACCTGTACTTCAAGGACCAGCAATTTGACCCTATGTGGAATTATACAAAATCAAACATCAGCCAAACTATGGGCAACGTAACACTGTTAAAGCTGAATTACCAACGCATCGAGTTACCAATTATATCGAAACCAATCATTATTTCATGTAAGTTTGTGAATTATAAATTTATATTCTACAAAGATTACGGAATTAATAAGGTGTAGGACAATCGAGAATGAAAGAGATACATTAATGCTTAAACTATAATTTTAGGTCATCTATATCTCGGAAACGGTACTTATCAAGCGTGTCCTGTAACACAAATAAGTACAAATGTTAGTGGAAGTATCAATAATTCAATGGTGAATAATGACACCAACACACTGACAGTCGTGGAAAACAATATAAACGAAACATTAGAAGAGCTCCCATTGACTCAGTTGCCACCAGAAATTGAGAATATTACTAGCACTGAGAATATGACACTTGGACTTGATAGCACGAGCACTACAACTCTTTTAGATAGTGCAGTCAGCTCCTTTTTAGGCAGTACTCTCTCTTCTACATTGCCCGTTAGCAATCTAGTAAATACATCTTACATACTTTAAAGAACACGGTACTAATCACATTACGAAATCTTAGACAACTGGATTTACGAACGAAACAGCTCTTTCAAGTACCATTACAATTGCTCCGAACTCCACAGACAATACAACGCCAGTATCGGTTAGCATTTCTACAGATGCTTACACTTCAGCGTCATTCAACAGTAGTGCTTCTACAACTCCAGCACCTGGGCCTACTGGTTCGGTCTATAACACAACAAATCCGGGCTACAGAGCAACCAATAGTTCGGTTTCAATGGGAACTTCTACACAAATGGGTGACACGGTCATCACGCCCTCTACTTCCTCCGAATCAAGTCCTATCATGCTGACGACGAACGCCCACTCTACTAAGTCGTTCGATCCAGATCCATTTTTCAAGGCACAAGTTCCTGTTATAAAGAAAGTTTACAACGGTGAGTCCATGTAAGGGTTGTACTTTGGTCAACATATTCGCAATAGGTTCTGAGGCAAATTGAATCATACTTGCAGTTATTTTAAAATTGATAATTTTCATCTTATGCTTAATCATTTCGCTAGTATGTGTAACATTATCGTACATAATGAAGTTCATTTGAAGTTGTTTATGCCAGATCACTTTTTTCACAGCCTAGTCTAATGTAGTGTGCATCTAGACCATGAGGTACGTGAGAAACGGAGGAAGTTCTCTAAGACTGCATAATTTTCTGTTACAGATCGAGAATTGTTGAGGCGAATGGAGGGGACTGCAGTACCTATATTACGGGATTATTTCTTTTATGAAATAACTATCCCTAGTGCATTTGGTAAAGTATTTCTATCTTGAGTTGTCGAGAAATGGAATCCCTTTGTTTGAATACGATTAGGAATGATTTGTCTAATCGCTCTTTGCTTCGCGTGCTGTCACGTTGACTGGGTAAAGGCCTTGACACCAAGGAAGAAAGGCCCTTAGAAGATCCCGAATGCTTAAGAATTGCCACTGTTTGGTACCGCCACGTACCAAACCACGTATTGTCACGTTGCCACTTGCCTACCGTCTGCCCGTGATCCTTACAATTACCGACAACATCACGTTTGTGCTTTCGTCGTGAAATTTTCACTTACTTTACATTGCTCAACTACGATTGTTAAAATAATTTTACTGTCCTGAAAATTTACATTTTACTGCACTGGCAAAGGCATTTTACATGTCACGACATTCTACGACCGCCAAACATAATAAAGTACGGTATCATACTAAGGATGGCAGGAGTGAAAATGATCTAGTACTCGATATGCAAAAAGCCGTGTTTTGCTTTGATTTAACTCAGTTTTCAACGCAAGTAGTATAATATATAATTCCTCTTAATTGTGTCTCATTTCGAGTGAATCTATATCTCCTTGGTAAAAAACACTTGATTTATCTTCCCCAATATGGCGCAAGCTGATTACTAAGCCAAAGGAGGGTACTAATCCAATTTTACTGTTTGTTCAAAAAAGGGGCGCGAAAATACAAGTCAAGTTTATTCATGTTTTCCTGTTATACATAATGGAAAAATATAAAAATAAAAATCATTCAGTACGTAACCAAGAAACAATACTTCGTGTAACCCAGCAAGTACAGTATTTTTTCTCTTATTTTTCAACGCTGGTTTAAGACACTAACCATAAAGTCTTATGGAAAACAAGCTGATTCTGATTTGCTTAACGACTAACAGCAAAATTACTTCATTTTAAATTATGGTGGAAGATAATAATGCAGTAAATCCTACCACTCTTCGTAAAATTGAAAACGTAATCCCCCTGTTTTTCACAGTTTTTCAGTGTGAAATAATATTTGCATAACCTTGTGAGGAGAAGCCTGACGCTCTAACTCTAGGATACCGATTTGCATACTACTGTTCTTAATTTTGCAACAAATTTAAGCAGAACAATTTGAACTGATTAAGGCTAAATTTGACTTTTAGGTGTGTGGCTTACACAACACTTCGTTTTAACCACTAAGTTATTTTACGGCTCCTATACGCCACAATACATTTATTTGTTACAAAAACCTACCCATTAAGGGTAAAAACGTTTTGGTCAGAAAGGGTTAAACTGAAAAAAAAAGAAAGGTTAAAGAGAACTCTGGACTATCAATACTTTTCTGTCGGGGCATTGTTACAAATCCCTTTGACAGTAGCTATTGTGAGTTATAGAAGCAACCTAGACCTTGTGGTAACAGCTGCTAGAATAAGGTGTTCTCTTGCTAAGTTAAATAAGCGGGAGGTACGATAACCTTGAAGTGCACATCTTGAGATAGAAAAGATCACCCGTCAGTACATTACTGACTTTATAGCGAATTGTACGAGGAAGTTACTGAATCAAACAAACAGTCCTTCAACCTATTCGCTAGTTTTCTGGCTGCAGTCAATTACACGCAAACTATTCCGGACGTAATCCCTTAAGGAAGTTTAAACCTCAACTGCCTGTCACTGGACTTCACTTGCAGAAAGTTTAAGAGCTGTCTTTTATGGCACCTTAGTTTATCGGCTTTGATAAATTGCTATGAATATGTCCTGTCTCTAGGGAATGGCAAGGCTACTCTTTGTCAGAAATTTTAATCATAGTAGCTGCGATTTTACGTTCCAGCCACCTTTCGCTTGTTACTGCTCACCCGAAGTAAGTCCGCCGTCGCAAATGGTTTATTTTAACTATCTCGTAATTTAAAAGCGGTGAACCCCTTGAATTTCAGCAACGAAGGCCTGTTTCCTTCGTGTAGTGAAGATAGATACTGTACTACGTGTGAAGTATATTTAATACTTTGTGACGAAGTCACGAAGCTCGAATTGACCAGGTTACGCATATAGTGTCCGCTTATTATCCAAGCAACGAACTGCGTTGCTATATTTTTACGACCACGTAATGCATACATTGGAGTTAGCGGTACGAAATGCAAACGAAACAAGGAATCCCGCTATTTTGAGCTTTTAGATCGATAACTTCTGTGCTGAGCTTCACAGCGTGAAGTACGTTCAATCCAATTTCAATTACTCTGCTTTCGACAGTACTACCAATAGTAGCTTTTTTTTACACGACACTCTAATTTAAGAATTTCTCTGACGCAAATTGGTACAACTCATTGTCGGATCTCAGCCAAATGCTGAGTACTTCGGCGAAATTTGCACGGAAGTAGCGAAACACAAATCTGACCCTAGCTTCTTCGCCTACAGTTATATACTGTAATTTTATAATATGTTAAGTTGGTTACTTCGATTTTTGTTTTGGAAGGTTGCTAGCACAGTAATGGAGATTGGTACTTACTTGATACACGATCTTGCAAAATACAACAATAACAAGCACGTTGTCGAACCACCCGAAAAGCACTGACATGAACGTGAGAAATTTAACGGCTTCGTCGAACTCGACGAAATTATCCCTTGTTACTCTGGTACCAGCAGTGAATAAAGGACAATAGCGAGTACAGTATACCCAAAAAACACGAGTATCAACTACTTTTTTATCGAAGGCCCTTAATGTATTAATTTTATAGTACATTTAAAGTTTTTGTGCTTTCTTTTTTTACTATCACACAGAAAGTATTGTAACAGACTAATGCGTCACGGAGTGTTGATACCAGTACAAGCGAAAATACAAAACTTCTAAAACATCAGCAATACATATAGAAGTGATTAAAACATCTGCTAGAACCTTAGCGACAACATCGCCATTCCCCGACACATCAGAAAACCTAACAACGCTGTCTACAAAAACAAACAAAAACAACAGTAACGTCCCCTGCAGTCAGACTTGCAACTGGAATGACTTCAGCTGAAATTTCTGCAATGTCTTCTGCCCTATAGAATAGTAACACGTCGCAAAAGGTCAGTATAAATACGGGGATCGTCGAACACAGCACAACTTTCTTTGCGTGAACTCAATGTCTCTTCTTAGTTAGATTCGACGGAATTTCACATGTCTTCGACAATTTCACACACCATAACAGCATCTTACAAACCTTCGCCTATTTCAAGTAACGTGACTCATGAAAATAATGGAAAAACGCAGCTATGTCTACTCGACTTTAAGTACTCCTAGTTCGTTCTCCAAGAATTTGCATGAAGATGACTGCATACCAAGTTAGTATAAATTGGTGTGCAGTGGACTTAATGAGTGGTTATAATGATTGGTACTACAACCTCTATCTTGGGAATCAACTTAGAAAATGGAGTGAATAGTTCAAAACGAGTAGACAGGGGCGCAGCGAGGAATTTTTTCGGGGGGGGGGGGGACTTTTTCTTAATGCCACTGAACTTACTAGCACACAAGAAAATAATTTCGGGAGGGGGGGGGGGGCCTTAGCTGCGCCCCTGCGTGTAGATAACCTTCGCACATTGTTGTAGGACTCATTGAAAAAATAATACTTGTTGCCCTCTGCTGCCAAATTGATTGATTACCTGCGGACCAACAAAACAATCCATAAAAACTTGGCTCCTGAGACATATTGACACGCCATGAAGCTTTGTGGACCTTCCATTGCTGCACTTCATATAATGAACAACCTATTCACCAATATTATCACAATGAGAATGCACCACCACACAAAGACCCTAAGAGCTTGCTACAAGAGGAATAACTTCGACAGGAAAGTCGATGTATTTTGTGAGCAACATTTGGAGCTCTAGCCATGGCCGTTAGCACATTTATTATCAGCTTTTTGTTAAAGATGTCAAAAATTCAGTGTATATCCTCGTTTAAGCTACGTACGTCGCAACTTTGTCCTTTCTGAATGCATTGTATAGAATACTAGTGTACTCTTTAGTTGTAGAGTGTATTTGTCTCAAAATGCAAGTAAAGAAAATAAATCGAAGAACTGGCACCTACCGAAGAGCCTATCGTAAGAACTAATAAATCAGCAAACGTAGAATACTATTTTTTTCTCTTGCTTAAGCAAATGAGAACCCTCAGAACATAGGCACAATAAATGTGTATAGTATAACTGAGAAATAAAAAAAGAAAGTAGTCTTCTAAAAGACTTTTTAGGTGGTTAACAAGGAAGGTTTCCGCGATCGGAGCACTGCATATAAATTTGGTTAAGAGCCTACGGCGAAGTAATATATGTCAAAAGAGTGGTGCTCCAAATAATTTGTGTTATCCACCAGTTTCGAATAGTCCTCGGTGCGTATTGTCCACCGGGCACGGGTTTCTTTAATACAGGAGAAAACTCATTAGCTCGGATCAGTGGACAAAAATGTGTGTTGTTATTCCTTGCAAAATAAAGGAAGGGTGTCGCGCCTCCCCAACCAATGGCGTTTTTATATCAAATAACACAAATAACACCACGGACCGGCAGAAAAACAAGCGGAGTGTGTCCTTCCGTCAAAATACAGTAAACGAATCTGAGCTCGTACAAGAGTTCACAAAGGTACTCCTGACCTTACGACAAGAAGTACGAAGCGAGTACACTCTACAAAATTTGGTGAAACGCTGTACTTAATCTTTTCTCACGATAGACGAATGCTTTCAAAACACAAAACGTGGTTCTTGAAAGGTAAAACCGGAACTAGCTTGAATAATTCACTTGATTTTCTGTTGTAACTACTTACAATTGTACAAATGTGTAAAAACTTTGAACAGGGAGGTGGCTCGCATTCTTCGGATTGCTGGTTATTCTCGATGGCGTTTTAATGGAGCAATGTGATTGCGATTTGACTGCTGCAATGCGGGCTGTCCGTGCTGAGGAAATGGAGAAACGCGCCGAAGACTTGGTTCTCAATGTTACTAATTCATACGATTCTTACTTAGAGACAAATACCAAACCTGTTTTCGACTTCTATACGAAATTTGACAATCACACCAAAGGAAATATAACCAAGTTTGTCCTTAGGGGATACTTATACAGTTTAAATTGGGATGATTTCACATCCGGTACGCTTTGCACAAATTGTTCCATTACTTTTTCACGATTTTTTTTTTTAGGGTTTAGTGGATTGTATAATGGTTATATCTATGGTAATTATGCTAACTGTTCTGCAAATTATACCTGTGTGGCTGGTTGGGCCAACCTAACAACGTTCATGAGAAATGATTACATTCGAAATGTTATGAACTACGTGGGTAAACTGGTGACAGCAATGAACTATCCCGTAGGACTTTATCGACCTTGGGCGGCAAGGAGTTATAACTACAGTAATTTTAATTACACAGTCAAACCCCCTCAACCGTGCTCATGTGCACCTAGTTCAGGTGAATTTTCGCAGTATTTTGCTTAATCGAAGTATTCCTCAACTACAATGAGATAATAGAGAGCATAAAATGAGTGAATGTTGCTATTTTTATAAATAGGCTACTCGCATCGCGTTGCATTTAATTTCAGTGGCACCAGCCTAAGCTCTACATATTACGTTACTTCTAGCGGAACGAATAACGTTATGCGAACAGATTTAGAATTACAAGTAATATTCTGAAAAAAATCTTTTAATGTGACTTACCAATTTGTTTTCTTGGTTTGAATGAGAAAGTTGGATGATATTGCTGCCAACAAATTTGGTCCAGCTTACATTCAATCACGATTTGATGGATTCGATCCGTTAGCAAATACTAGTTTGCATGTGTGGCTGTATTTTACGAGTCTGTCAAGTACTGGCCAGATCAGCGCTGAAGAAATTAACGGCAATTTTAGTGATATTAAAGCTTTCACGATGAGGTGGCTAGAAGCGACTTGGATAATTACTTCTCCACCTTATGTTATCGACAGTAAACACAATTTTCTCTTTGGCTTAGAAACCAAATACTTTAATATAATGATATTAAGGTTGTTGGTACATCAAGGGTCAAAACGAAACCTGTTTCTCAGTGAAAACTACTAGCTCAACCATGGAAACTACTAGCTCAACCATGGAATTTACCAGTACTACCACTATGAGTTCTACGACAGCCAGTACCCAGCCTTCAACAGTTACTAGTACCATAATGCCAACTGAATCAACTTCCACTCTTCCTTTGGAGACTACAATGACAACTACTACTAGTGTTACGACGGCCACCAGCACTCCTACGACTACTTCGGTATTGCATGAAGTCGAAAGAATAATTTAACAATTATGAAAACTGACTACAACTGATGTTAAACCTGAAGTTTAAGCGTTCTATTGTAAATTCTGAATTTAAACATTTTTCGCCATACGCGGACATACATTTCGAGTTCTAAAAGCGTATTTTCTATTGCAATCCAGGTATCCAGTACATCAAGCTCAGTAGAAGTAATGTCATCCACTATCACGAATACGGTAGTAACTTTTATGGCCTTCGCAACTACGCAAAGTATTCCCAACGCCTCAACTTTATCAAGTACGAGTCCCACGACCCAAGAAAGTGTTCTGTCATCCACGAATGGCAGTAATGATGGCAACTCTAGTATTTCTGCCAGCGTCCTGTCGACAGTGACAGCAACGCCAAAAGCAGCAGCTGGCTTCAATTCATCGACTTCAACAACTGGACTCGGTTTATCTTTGACCATTAGCCAAGCAAACACAACCCCCAGTCACCACATGTATTCAGTGGCTCCATTTGACCCAGATCCGTTTTTCAAAGCTGAAGTTCCTGTAATTCCTAAAGTTTACAACGGTAAAAGCCTGAAATGTTCATAAATGATCTTAAATTACTCACTTAACTTTTTCGGAAATCCTGAAATTATGAAGACAAGGTGTTGATTAAAGGACACGGAGGAATAGTAGGACACCTGACGTCGCAGCCTCTTTTCTACAGTATCGCCCTTCCGGCCACCTTAGGTAAAACTATAATCATTAAAAAGAGACACAATTTCTAACCTACTCTTCAATTTATTGTTAAAAACAAAGCTATGTTATCCATAGCGATCGTTTGCATGCTGGTATGGCAAATAGACTGTTTGCCTAATCCCAGCTCAAACAAACCGTAAATGTATACTTCCGAAACATTCAGGTTTGTTAAGGTGACTTGCTACTTTTATAGAGTATTGATTGATATGCCTATTTTAATAAGCAGGAGAATAAGAGCTACAGATATTTGAAATACGATTTCTTTTAAAACACATGGTAACTTTCCTTCTGTATCACTGAGCTCAACGCGAGTCAACGTTTTTTAGTGTCAAAAAATGATGTAGCATAAGCACTTGCTTTTCTGATATTTACTTTAATGAAATCGCTGCTATATGCTTTACGGAAGCTTAATAATTTGTACTGAAAATTTAACACCGACGTACTGTACTATACTATTTTCCGTGTATCGTGTGACCCGAGTGTATGAGTGGATTTTGTACACCCTCGACTCCACGCAAACAATAGATTTTTCCCCGAAAGGGAAATACAACATCCTAAAAACGCCGAATTTCGGAGAACTACGTCCCATTTCCTTTTGAAGGCTGGTCACGAAACGTTTCCTCCTCAATGTGCTTTGACCTGCTTTGAAGCGAGTTCAACCACTTGTACTTCGGACGGTTATAAATACCTTCCAAACCCCGCTAAATCTGTCAATTGTTCGTTCGAGGTCAAAGAGAAATGAGGAATACACTAGTTTTCGCGTTCGCGCTCACTATTATCCTCGCCATTGTTCATGGCGAAGCAGGAATAAAGCAGAACACCGACAGTTGCATTTGTCCAGAGGTGTATAATCCCGTGTGTGGAACTGATTGTCGAACTTACAGCAATACTTGCAAACTGGACTGTGAACGGAAAGGTACCGAAAGCTATTTTCTGTGTACAGTTTCATTATAATTTATTAAATGATACAATACTAATACAAAGTTTTGTTTAAACAAAGGTGTAAAAGTGGCCCACACAGGTGCTTGCAGCGAAGATTGTCTCCACGACTCCGACAGCCCTGATCAGAAAAGTGTAATTTCAGACGCCTTGGTGTAAAATGTGTTAAAAAAAGTTGTTAATGTTGTGCTATTTAATACATGGTTTTAAAATATATGAAAAACTTGGACCCTGGTACTTTTCTTCTCCCCCCCCCCCCCACACACCTCGATTCCTATTTTCCCATTACCAACATAAACTAAACTAACTAAAACTTAGCTAAATTAAAACTAACTGAAAATAACAAAACAACCAAATTTAACTCGTTTTAACACATTTTAAGGCATTTAATCCCCCCGAAAATATGCAAACCAATAGGGAAATCAATGCAAAAGATAGGCCAGTTTGGTTAGGTTTATTTAGGTTACGTTAATCTATTTAGGTTAAGTTAGAGCAAGATTGTGTTCATTGAATGTTTACCTGCAAGTTAATTGAAGTTTTTACCTAAAGGCAGGGCCGGATTAAGTCTTTACGGGCCCCTAGGCTGACGTATCTGCGCCCCCCACCTTCACTTTTTTTACTTCCGTGGTGTGGCGGGGCCCGTCAATTACGGGCCCCCCCACACCACGGGCCCCTAGGCTGCAGCCTACTTAGCCTCTATTATAATCCGGCCCTGCCCAAAGGAAGCGCTTGTGAAACGAATAAATCGAGGGGGGAGTGGGGGTTTAGAAGAAACATGCTAAGGTGCTCAAACTAACTAAATTCGGGGTAATATTTCAAGGGAAAGTAATTAAAAGCTATGCGAGAAAACAAATGAAATCTGAACGTGCGTTCTTTATAAGAAACTAGTCTTGCTTTCGTTGTAATTTTTACGCGCACTCAAAGCTTGTGTAAAAATTGTATACCTTTTATTAAGTATAAGTAGGACTGAACACAGGATTTTGTTTAGGGGGAGGGGGGTAACCCCAATAACCCCACTTTGGGTACGGGGGTGAGTATAGTGCATAGCCAAATTCACTCAAATCTTAACCATCAGAGTTTTTATGGCTAAACATTAAATTTTTAACATTACTACACAGAAGACAGGCAAAGTTAAAGATGATAACTTGACACGGTTTGGATTGGTGCGTTTTATCCTGCAAGTTGTATGTTGCGCACGTGGGAAAACAAAGAAAAAACCGAAACACACAAGACATTTGGTCCCATCCCAAACTCCTCACTAGCTCCACCTCCTGACAGTTTTGTAGAAAATACGTGGAGCCAAATAGCCACTTTTTGGCAAGGTCATTTAGCCTTATTTTTTCTTTTTCTTTCGAAAAAGTTCACAATGTCACAGTTCAACAGGCAGATCTGTACTACGTCTGGTGAGAGTATTTTCATGACATATTTTTGTTTATGCAAGAAATTAAAAATAAGAAAACATTCCGAGCTGTCCCTTTATCCTGCAATTCTCGTTTCAAGCCGCCTCAAGCGAATTACTGTTCGCTTTTTTAAGGCATTTATCGGCACGAAACCT
>JAGQDJ010000045.1:16083-28060 GCA_022885665.1 Triops longicaudatus | reverse complement strand
TTTTTTTTTTTTTTTTTTTTTTTTACATTTGGCGTTTCCCTATCTTCCCCATTATAAAGTAAACATTTCAGGGGGTTCGAACACCCACTCCCCCCATCTTAAGTACCAGGTCCGTTAATACTTTCAATGTTTAAAATGCAACGGACACCAAAAACACCTATTGAGATTTTTTATGGAATCCTATTGTACACACTGTTCTAAGAACAAAGCATTTTGTTTAATTTTTTTTTCTGACGAGCCGTTCCGGAGTTATTGCCTTGCGAAGTTTCTCGCCGCGCGAACGTGATATCACGGGAGATAAGAGTACGCCATATAAACGCATCACGTGGCCTCGCTGAACAAATAAAAACTTGCAATTTTCATGCCCGCACTTGCCGTACTATTTCCACGTTGCGCCACAGCACCACGTGACCGCGCTGAATTTTTCTTGTTTCCTGAATATCTGTCATTTTTTCGCACATGATAAAAAGAAATGTATATCTGGAAATTATAATTTTTGTTCTTCTTTTGTAAGACAAAATTGTTTTTGGTACCGTTGCCCTTTAAGCTTTGTTCAGTTGACGCTTGCTTTAGGGTAAATATTACTTTACTTAATTTTTCTTAAACGATGCAGAATAGCTCTCTTCGTTTTTGTTTTTAAATGTACTATTTCATTCCATATTTTTAAATTTTATTTCTGTATGCGTTTTTTAATTCTATTTAGTTTCGATTTAAATTTTATTTAATTTCAATGTATATTACATTTATTTTTACATTTTTAGTTTTAGTATAGGCCTCGGCTCGGCTCGTCATGACCTAGCTTCGGCTCTGCTTGAAAGATTGGCAAGCCAAGTTGAGCCGAGCCGGTATCATCCCTAGTCAAAAGCCCTATAACCTGTGATCTGGGATATTTTTGCTAATGTTTTTTTCAAGCGCTATAAATTGAGTTTTGGGAATTTTCACAGGAGTATTTGTTTAATAAAACTTTGATGAGCACAGTGCGTAAAGAATTGTACTAAACACTTTTTTTTATTGGTAACCTGCATTGGTTTTCGCCTTTTACGGATAATAAATATTGTAATTTTAAAGCTTACTTTCAAATTATGGTACTGCATGACTAATTGCCAAACGAGTGTTTTACCATACCTATAAAAAAAATAGACTAAGTCTCATAAAATCTTTGAAAATCAGGAAAACAAAATTCAAGGATTCCGTGTCTCTATTTATAGCTTTTTATTACTCGGTATCAAGAGTTGCACGAACTACAAAAGTCTTACAAAATCGGAACCGGGACTAGCAGGTAAAAAAGAAGTTGGTGGTGGCAAAACTTATTAACAAAGAATACTACATTATGCCTTAAACGACTACAAGCTAAGCGGGTGCGCGTTACTACGCAGTTATCTTGAAATAGCTGCAAACAGCATTGTTCTCCAATTGATCGAGATGTGGACGTTTCACTTTGTAAAACAGCTAAAAAATTGGCAAACTCCGAGATCGAACAATTTTTTTTTAGGATTTTAAAAAACATTACGAGGATAACAAGGAAGCCATGGCTAGTCGAAAACTTCTAATAAAATTCTGACACGCAGGTCTAAATCCCAATGAGCGTCTTATTTCGTGTTAGGAAGATCTTCTGTTTTCCAAATTTGGTAGAAAACCCAATCTTCCATAAAGGACGGCACGTACGCTTGGCACCGGGAGAAAGCCACTACCGGCTTCACCGAGCTTAGATACACTTCGAAGTTGTCCAACGCTTCTTTCGAAGATGTACCATTTCCCTAACGTAAAAAATTATTTTCTCTCCGACAAATTTTTTTTTTCTTTTTGCTTTAACTCTTTGTCAACGTACATGTGTTAAAAATTTTCCATTGACATCCAGAAGTTGTAAAGACTTCTCTAAGCATGTTTTCAATAACTCCCATTGCTCCTGTTGGGCTCCAGTCGTCGATAAGGGAATGTCGGTCAAATCCCCGAAAATAAAGTCAAATTTTTCTCCAGAGGCTAACATCTGATCCATCTCTTTCAGACAATCTCCAACAATTATCTAAGAAGAACGCTTTTGATTATGATTAAGGAACATCCAAAAAATGGCCATAGTTAATTAATTACCTGGTGATGTGGGCCTTCGTATTGATCTAAAGCTGTACCGCACGCTGAACGTAGATGTTTCTGGCAAAGTTGCATAACTTGGTCATCAATTTCAATCATGGTCACTTTTTCCGGTTTTTCTTGCAATAATTCCCATAACAAGGCGCCGTCTCCTCCTCCCAAAATCAACACTCGCTTTTGTGCGTAGTCCAACTTGCCCCGTTGCATTAACGTTTCGGTGTAGACCAAATCACTTTCTGCCAAATCTTCAAGACACAATACAGGTCTTTTAGTGTATATATTCAAAATTAAAAGTATATAGTAAGCAAGATAACTTGGGCTGCGCTTGCACTGACGAACAACCTTGGTTATGGTGATACTATAGAGCTTTTCCCAAGTAACCATGGTTAAGCCGTGAATGAGAACGCAGCCTGCAAGTTTTCGTACTCTGGAGTCCATCTAAGACCAATAAGTTGCCAAAGCTCATTGTATTGAGAATCAAAATATGTTGATAAGCGCTACGGACATCGGCGAGCACTTCCACGACATCATATTCGAGTAATCGGTCATCTAAACAATTAGAAAAACACAAATACAATGAAAAGATTCCCATTAGCTGGTCAAGTGTCGCTACGACGATAGGAAACAAAAAAGAAAACCTGAACTGGTTAGATAGCGGTAAGGATCTAACGGTCCTCCACGCTTGACTGGACAAAGACACTTGCTAATATCACAGGCTAAATGGCTTTTAAGTTCATTTTCTAATTTCTGAGCAGCCTACAAAAACAGAAAAAGAAATCACAAGATTAGGTTACTAATTAAGCCTACAACGCATTTTCATTTCTAATTAAAGTAAACCGTTAAAGCATTTCACAAATAGTAATAAATGTTGTACCTCAAGATTAGGAACAGGACTTCCCGGTCCATAAGTTTCGAAGGTTAATAACAATGATTTCGGACTTTGGAAACGGACAGTGATTAAGCTCTGAGCAGATCCTTTAAAAACTGCAATCGAGTTTTCGCTTCCAGGCTCAAAGCTGACATTCGTCAGGAGTTCCAAGTTACCCAGCTTGTTCTGGAGGTTGTCCAGCACGATGGCTAGCAGCTTGTCCCAACCTGTCAACAATAAAAATCAATGCTTTCAGGGTAAACTAAAAATGTTCGCTCGACAATGCAATGCCTCAATACACTTGTCACTCAATAAACTTGGACTAAAGTTCATGCTTAGTATGCACTGACTAAAACATAGTAAATGAGGAGTTGCTAAAGCAGGTTTTTATCTAAGTATACACAGCTACACACATGCCACATGTAAGGTCAAAGTTACCTAAGTTCTCTGAAAGGACGAATTCCATGAGATAGGAATACACGCTGGATGAAGACATTTTATTAGAGTCGGATGGCAAACTTTGATTTAAAAGTCTGTAAGGAAAGGGGTTGTTGTTTAGATAGAGAGTATGTTTATGAAAATCCCTGCGCACCCTCTCATCACAAAAGCCTGTGGGTTAATTAGGCCTCTCTGAACTCCGAGCATGCGTTCTGAGGCCACGCGGCTTCTGCGCCGGCTAATTCTCCCTGGTGTAGAAACGCGAACATAAGCCAGCAACTGCAATGCCGTATTCTCTTGAAAACTTTTGTTAACACAGCACGTAATGAACCGAGCAACAAAAAGGGAGCTTTTGCAACTTGCCAAAGCGGGCCTTTATATACACCACAGCAATTATCCTGAGTTACGTCACCCAGGCTTCCACGGATTGTGGAAGGATGAAACTTGAAGGGCGATGCAAGTTGAGTTTTATCGACATTAGAAGGTTAGGAACCCGGCGGTGTCCGCAAAGTTGAAATGCTATTATTCAGTTTGGAAAAATGAGAGAATGTCAGACACAGTAAGATTTTACTGCATAATTCAATGACGGAGTAGTGGTCTAGCGAATTTGCATATTCTTATTTTTGCCAATAGCGTACACAAACTGAAGTTCTTTTGCCACTTTATACATGCTTCTTTCCTTCGGCTACGTAAACACGAGGGCTGTCATGCGTTAACGAAAAAAAAAAATGCACTAGAGCTGAACTTATTTTCCACAAGATCACTCTACTCGAGCTAGTGTTCCAAGTTTTCAGTACGACCCCTCAAACAATTGGAGTAATCGCGCTAAAATAACTGAAACAGGCCATTTGTCTTATAGACAAAAACAGAAAAAACATGTTGATTCGAATGTGGTTAGTTTTTTTTAATGAAAATTACACAACAGGCTGCCTTTACGAAGCGGCGCCATTAACATTTGACATGAAACGTGAAATAGTAGGAACGACAAAAAATGAAAATAAAACTAGATTTTAAGCGAATTTGAACCAAAAGTCGGCTGTTATGTACAATCGGCTATTACGTACATAATTTCCCGCCCCATGCGTGTATGTTATAGCGAGATTTTACTGTAGTCCTATATGTGGCGTGTACAAAGAACTAACGAAAAAATGCTAAATTTATAAGAGAAACGTCTCCTATATTTAAAGCTCCTTTTTCTACAGGCGGTTATTCCCGCATCCTAGGTGAAGAGAGACCCGGAATCAATCAAGCGTTAAAAAACACTCCGTTTCCACAGTTCTACACGTATATGGCTTGATCACGTAGCTTGCCATGATTCTCTTACATTTGGTTCTCTCATATGTTGGTGTTTAGCCAGCTTGAAAAGCATGTAAAAAAAGACGTGATATTGTTCTGCTATAGCCAAGACAAGATTAGATGGAAAAGTACCCAGTTTCCTTACGAATAAGGCCGTAGCGAGGGTGGATAGGGGGGTTTACCCCCCCAAGCAACCAAGCTCCTGGGTACGGGCCTGAGTACGAATGTTCGAATAAAGCTCGCAGGCTGCCTTCTTTCGAGAAGGGCGTGCTGCATAAAAGCGTTATTAAGAAGACATACTTTAAAAATGATAACAACAGCGACTGTCATTGTATGAATGGTAAATTTTTGTACTGTATATATGGACTCGTGTCATCTAGATCATTCACAATGTTTTTATTAGAATTTAACAGATTAAATTTCACTGTGTACCAAATTTAACCAAGAACGTCGAAAAAAAGAGGCGATGTCATAACGACACAAGTTTGGCTCTTGCTGCTTCTTAAATCTCGGGCACTGTGAGTTCGCCTTTGAGGACAAGCACAGCGTCTCCTCTTATATATACACGGTCGTTCTCCACTCTAACTCTCAGTTCTCCTCCGCGAGGTGAGCATTGGAATGCTAAAGACATGTACAGAAATCTTTTAGATTAATTGGAGAAATTTTGTATTTACATCTCACTATTTACTAACCTCGCAATTCTTGACCATGCAAGCCCAATTCTTGTAACCAGTAAGGAGTGGAGAGTGTATGGGCTGAACCAGTGACGGGATCTTCGGCAATACCAATCCAAGGCGCGAAATTTCGGGAGTAAAAATGGTAACCGTCTGCGAATTGATCACCCCGTAACGTGACAACAACGCTGAAGACAGGTCCTTCAGGCTGAGCTTTTAAAAGCTGCTCGGCCGGTACTGGCAGATCTTCGAGGTCTTTCCTAATAAATAAAAATCATTGGCTATTAAAGGTGAAACATATGCTCGACTCGCTGTCCAAGCGTCTTCGCGATAAATCAAACTAAACAAATTTTAAAAGAAATGAATAAAAAGAAAATATCTCTTGTCCAACAGAAACTGTTTTGGTAACGATGAAATATTCACACCGCGAATGCTGTGAGTCTATGCCACTTTTATTGTTACTCCATTACCGTGCAACTAGAATGAGAGTAACAGATTAGTTTTTACCTTTTACGATTTAACGCTACTGAAAAAGTCATAGAGTTGAAGTATCAATACAGTAGAGTTTTGTTATAACAAACCCTTTTATAACGAACTTTCGGATACTATAGACGGATTTTAGTCTTGAAGCATGTAGGCCTAATGTGGATGTTCAGAAAAGGCGTCATATTTTACAAGCTTCTGATACACACAATCAGTTTTTCTGTTCCTACGCAGGGTTGTACTCAAATCCGAACTAAGTCCAACAGAGCCCTGCATTACGACTGCGGATTTGGCACTCCCATTGGATTAAATGTGGGGATTGCAACTCCGCAGTTGTACTTGCTGAACGTGACCCCGGTTAGCCGGATACTGCACAAGTCTGGTTCCCCGTGGGTTCGTTATAACGAGTCTTCAATGTAATAACAAAGTTTCAAATTCCTTTACCGCGTGTGTTTGTCGTCAAGTCGTACGAAAAGTTTTCGAACGGGCGCAGAGAAAAGGACTTCTCGGATGGTTAAATTCCCTGCGGCAGCTTGGGCAACGTTTCTCATCACTCGGGCAATGTTTTCATCATCGGGTAAATGTTGAGGAGTGTTCATTGGAAAATCCATTTCGATAGAATCACTGACTTTACGAACAACTAGTACGCCGCTTAAAGTTTCGAACTCAATTTTCTCGTTGACATTTTCTAAACGTAAGAGAAAATCGATATTAACTATTATCTTTTTTTAGAGTAGTTAAATATAGAAAGGGAAAAGGTTTTACTATAGACACTGAAGAGTACGTAGGCAGCGGCCAAGGTGGCGTGACCACATAAAGGGACTTCAACTTTGGGCGAAAACCAGCGTAAATTAAAACGCGCTGCTTGACTAAAATCGCAGTCACTTTGTGAACTCAGGTTTTGCACGAAGGCCGTTTCAGATAAGGCCATCTCGGCCGCAATGGACTGGTAAAGTTTTTCGCTCAAGGTCTGAAATATACATAACCTTATCCGTAAACCCGGAGTTCTGTCATGTAAATTTGCTGTAAAATAATTATACATAATAGTTTACGTAATATCTACCCTATGAAATTCTTTTTACAGACCTCTACAAACCTGCATATTATTAAAGGTTTCTGCAATTTATTAAACAAACATCACAGCAGCTAACTATTTCATTGTCAGTCGTGATACATTTTCTCATAACTGAAGTCAATTGTATTAATAGCAAATACTAATAGCAAATACAATGAGTATTAATAGCAGATATAAAAAGTTACAAAAATGACATTATAAACTGGTTACGAAAAGTTTCAGTTTTGCTAAACATACGATAACGAAAGACTGGCAGAGTATTCTAAAAGTAATTAGAAAATTTAAACTAGGAAACTACGGCAACAGTCTCCCAAGGTTCGCTATCTCTAGAGACTAGTTTTCGCGACTCGATAAAAGAAACCGGACTGCGTCCCCGAAGGCAAAAGTCAAGGCCAATGCCAAAACGGACACAACAGTCCCTTTAAAGAAAAAGATAAATAAATAAATAAAAATACTGACAAGTAACTAATATCTTGAAAAAACTTGCACGCCATATATGCTTACTTCATTGGTGCAAATGACACCCGCGGGATTCCCTTTGAACGCAACCTTGGTAAATGCATCCACTGAATGTACGACAAAGGTTTTCATTGTTACGCAACCAACCTGGTTTGAATCAAGACACAACAAATAGTTACAAATTAAGAGCAATATAGATGCCTGAAGTCTGACGTTCTATACTACGACTCTAATGAGTTGACGAACGGATGAAAACGCACTGAAGCATAAGTATGGATAACAGTGGGAAAATAATGCTATAAGCAAGACACAGCAGAGACCTCTAGAGTGGGAACACAGCTAAACCGTGCACGGATCGCCCCCCTCGTAAAACAGCCACAAAGAGCACGTGTGCCACGCGTTCGGTTCTTTGTTAGTCATTGCACGGCACTGACTGGGTTGTATGACTTAC
Source organism: Triops longicaudatus (assembly GCA_022885665.1). Taxonomy (NCBI): domain Eukaryota; kingdom Metazoa; phylum Arthropoda; class Branchiopoda; order Notostraca; family Triopsidae; genus Triops; species Triops longicaudatus. The sequence continues at coordinate 20,228 of JAGQDJ010000045.1, read as the reverse complement.
GCGTTATCGCGCCTATCCGGAACGCAGAGGCTCTACACAAAGAATGTGTGGCAAGGGAAGCTGGGACGGTCTTTTGTCAGGTTTACTTTCAGGTGTTCCTTTAGACTTCATTCCACATGTGTGTCTCACAAGCTTTGGAGGTTTAGTTATGATCGTTGTCAAGAGAGGAGCCTTATCTCATTCACGAGAAAATGAGCAGTGCTAGTTTAACTGGGGAGCTGGGTGAAGATTTTGCTTCCAAGTGTGAAACGGAGAAAGGCTTTGAGAACTTTGCCTTTGACATCTTAGATTCGCTGTCGATCGCTAGTCTCAATTTTGACGAACTTCTGTTGAACGAAGTGCAAAGTTATAGTAAAGAAGCAGAAGCCCAGAGACTCGAATCCACAGCTGTGGATGATGACGTCATCAGTAAAATTGTTACTTTTCTGGGTGATACCCCAGGCCAGATCTCGTTACACTCGTCGAACCAAGGGCTTTCCTCGGTCGAATCGGAAGATTCGAATCAAAACATTGAAGACGGTCAAAATTCGACGCAGTCGCTGAACGAAGAACCATCAGAAAAAGGGTTCCAGTTCGTGCAATTTAAACTGCGCCAGTTGGTACAAAGTTTCGGTTTTCGCTTAACTGCTCTCATCGTCATCATCTGTGATATCTGCACCGTAATGATTGACATCGTGGTCACATTTCATTCCTGGGCTCAAGGAGTGGAGAAAAATTATGCGGAGTACTATGACGTCATCGATGTGACATTGTCAACGATTTTCGTGATCGAACTGGGCATAAGGGTCGCAGCCTTGGGCTGGATACCTTTCTTCAAAGTATGGCAAAATGCCCTCGACACGGTTGTGGTCATTATTTCGTTCATATTGTCCATTGCTGACATGGCTGTAGATGAAAATGTTTCGACAGCGTTGAAAATATTAATCGTTCTTCGAGTGGTACGTATTGTACGGATAGTACGGCTCTACACAGAGAAGAAACGACTCGAAAAGGCAGCTCGGTATCTTGTTTCCCAAAACAAACGAAGGTAGAGTATAGTGTGTAAGAAAGTGACATGACAGGTCTCTTTTTTATTGCTTTGTCCGGTTATTTCCAACCGCCTAACTTAGGTTTCAGCATGACGGGTTTGACTTGGATTTAACGTACGTCACGGACCGCGTCATTGCCATGAGTTTTCCATCTTCGGGAAAGATGTCTCTATACCGGAATCCTATCAAGGTTAGTCTACCTAATGTGTAACGTGACAAACGTACTTGATGAGGTCGCGTGCTGCGTACTACGCACTGTACCACATTCACGAATTCTACCTTAACCTCTTTTCGTACCTTATTCACTTCATGCCCACACTACGAGACTTTACCACTGTATTACATGTGAAGTGACTCCATGCTATTTACTAGGTTAACAAAACAATGTAACCATGTGCAGAATGGTAGACGTCTTTCTTAACTTGAAAGGTGTTTAAGGAAAGTGATTTGGGTAAAGATAGATTTACGCGTGGTTCATTATAACTTTGTGTGAGAATTTACTTCTGGTGAACTTTCCACCTCAGACATCAATAAAATTTTTAACGAAAGACGTCCACCATTCATAAATTTGCAATCATCTATCATGAAAAAAAAGTACACTGGCGCGAGGCGAGTTGAAAACAAACGTAACTAAGCGTAGCTAAGCCACAGTTCACTTAAACGTATAGTGCTCTTGTTGACCGACGGGACGACACTGATTTTAAGCTTATTCGTCTAAAAAAAAAAATGAAAAGTCGTATCTTCGACGACACCGGTCTCCTTAGAAAGGGAAACTGGACAAGCTACTAATTAAAAGGGACATTTTTTACCAAGGAAGTAGCTGTAAATTCCCTTGGCAACGTTTTCAGCAAGGTTGTGTTAAATGGCCAAAACCACTGTCCTGAGAAACGGGAAGACCCATTTCTACGAATCCAGGTTAAAGCCACTGTATAGGCCTACCGCTTTCTAAGGTTGGGATCGTTCCAGAGATGACACTACTATCACACTCCTGTTTTTATCCTTTACTTTATGAATTAGTTGCAGGGGTTACCGCTGACGAATAGTGCGAAATGAAAACTTGTAGACATTTCCTAAGGTAAGCCTACCTGGAAGCTCAAAAGTCGTCCACTGGGCATAAAGAGGGGCAGGCAGATAGAAACCATATTTATTAATATCGACAATATTAATAAGTAGACTTCAGTAGCTATTCTTAAACGACAGGGGAATTGCGTTTTGTCCCTTACATTATATGTTCGCACAGATCGCCAGTTTTACTCATTCTTGCAATTTGCCCTTTTTTCTTGGAATTCGACACCTCTGCACGATAACGAAAAGGCAGACTTCCAAGAATTGATCTTACGTGTTAGGCCAAGAGTACACTCTTATGACCCAGGAGAACCCAGTTTTAGAAAAACCTGGCTTGCTCACTGTATACGAAAATTATACTTTGGAAAAATATAACTCACAATAGCCACAGGCTTGCCGTGGGCAACGAAACAACGTAATCTTCTTGATTTTAATGCTTTTGACCTTTCACCTGAATTTATCAAGACTTTCATAGGTTACACTACGAGTTTTGTAACAGCACTTCTCGACTGCTAAAATTTGTAACACTTTAGACCAAATTTTTCGAAAAACGGTACGGTGTCAATTGATTTTTTTTTTTCACCCGAAACTCCATTTTTAAAATATGTAGGGCAGCACGGGTAGAAAAACTTACTTTTTATTTCTATCAAAAGTAGAAAAATTTTAGAAAACGCAAATATTTACCTAGTGCTTTTTCAAAAATGTCTCTCCATGTCACCATGGTGTGTTATCATCAAGAATTACTTTACTGTCAAGACAGTATTAAAAAATATATAACGTTTTTTTTGTTAAATTTGGCCAACAGTTCCCGTGTAAATTACCCATAAGGAGGGTATACAGTGGTATTAAAGGTTTTAATTGACCTCGAATGCGAATGACGTACCGTTTGAAAAATGATTTTTGAATGTTTTCACTAGAACTTTTTGAATGAACAAATGTTTTCACTAGAGAGTTCGTGTTGTTTTGGAAACTAATTAAAAGACTAGAGAAAAAGTGTCATAGACTGCTACTAGATGTCTATAGCTCTCTACTATTCGTGCCATCTACTTCTCCATTTAAATGAAAAAAAAATATCGAACTACAGTAATTTAGGCTGCGTTTCCTTTGCCATCTTAATATGTGTTACGAAGCAAAGTAGTGCAGATTACGGTGCTAGTTTCGCTCGCAAACGCGTATTTACGTAATGTATGCTGTTTGCAACTGTAGATATCGCAAGACGAGTCTGGGTACATTCGGCGTGGTATGGCCATTTGTGATTTTGCGTCTGTAGTAAACAGTAGCCTACATATTAAGCCTGCTGGGTATTAGTATACATGTCGGCAAAGACCTAAACTCACCTTGGTCTCGTTAAAATAATATCGCAAGAACATGTTACAAGTGAAAGCAGCACGACAATCTCTTCTGATTTGCTCAGTAACACGGGTGAAAAGGGGTAGTGAAAACACAACCTAACCAGTGGCGCAGCCAGGGGGTAGGCCCGGCACGCCCAGGCCTACCCCGAAATCCTTAAAAAAAATTCTTGACTCCTCCTTTTCGCAATTGTAGCAGGTCTTACATTGATGCACATGAATTCATGAATGTCTTGTTGCGTGGGCCGGTGAGCTACTCTACTCTATTCCAATTGAGGCAAATTGGAGGGCGTTTGAGAGTACAGGCCTATCCCGAAACAAATTCCTAGCTGCGCCTCTGACCCTAACGAATAAAATTGTGAAGCAACTTAGGCACACGTCATGTAGGCCTAGTGTGAACCTAAGTAGAGGAGGGATGGGACAGTATGTGCACTTTTCAATTTCTATTTTTCACTTCACGTGAAGATAAAACTATAGCCAATAATAATACTTCTCTGATGAACTGGTGTCCTGACTATCAAACGAGGGATAGAACGCTTTAAGAAGACGAAAAATAAGACCAACCGACCATGAAAGCTAGGGGTTCTTCCAACTCTATAAAAACGAGATAATGAGCACACAGTTTGGGACTAGAGTGGGACAAAATAGCCGTGTATCTTACAAAGAAGTTGACCAGGGGCGCAGCGAAAGGGGGGGGGGGGGG
>JAGQDJ010000045.1:0-16025 GCA_022885665.1 Triops longicaudatus | reverse complement strand
CCCCCCCCCCCCGAAAAAAATTTCTGGCGCGCCCCTGAAGTTGACAGGTCAATTTTGCAAGAAAAATGCATAGTATAGTTGGAAGGTAAATATAAAACTTACAGATCTAATGCAAATAAATAGTGGAATTGTTGTAGCATTAATACTAGTGTGAAATTCATGGTCTACTATATTTCGCGATTTTTACAATGCACTACTTGCGATCAAAAGGTTTCAGCTCAAATCGTGCTGAAGAGCCACTTTTGGCTTTTCGTATCTCCTGTAATTTTACTTTTGAATACTTGTGGCTGAGCTTTCAAAGGGTTATTCTGTGGTTTACACTAGACTTTGACACAATGTTCGGATACCTAACATAAGCGTCACAAGGAAAACATCAAGACACACTTCTTATGAGAACCGCAAAATTAGTTTTTTAGTTATTTTCTCTTGTATTTTTATTTTTACTCTTTTTTTCAACGAAACTTTCCCTGTGACGAACGACGTATTCACTGTCTAATTTTTTTTCCCATTTACGAAACGTTGCAATTTATTAGTTATGATGTTTGAACCGTTTTTCGAACGCGTCAACTGTCCAGCTCCTCCTATACCTTACTCTTTTTATGTATCTTTTTTATTGGGTTACGATTAGGAAGTGTCCAGGTTTCTAGAAACCAAACATAGCGGCCATTACAAGGTATACAACCTTTGTAGTGAACGCTCCTACGAACCGAGCTATTTCCAGCACCGTGTGGAGCGATTTCATCTAGATGATCATAATGTCCCTATGGTCAGGTTTGTTACACGTTCTTTGCTAATACTTTAACAGAGTGTTAAAAATTATTATTGATTTGTAGTGAGATGATCGCCTTCTGTCAAAGCGTACGTCGTTGGTTAGAGAGCCATCCGAAGAATGTCGTGGCGGTTCATTGTAAAGGAGGCAAAGGCCGTACAGGTACGATGATTTGTATATGGTTGGTCGAAGCGGGACTTTTTACGCGTGCAGCGGATAGCTTGGATTATTTTGGCGCTCGCCGCACAGATCGGCGTGCCGGTCGACGCTTTCAGGGCGTGGAAACACCCAGCCAGGTGCTTTACAACTTCCACATACTTGTGTAGCAAAAATCAATGGTGGCATTGTTGACGGTGTTCTTGCACCATCTGTTCAAACAATGAAATACCTCCACTAAGAACCTCCATTGACAAAAATCCTTAAAACCTAAAACTCATGCTGTCATGTTTACTGTGAATAGAGCCGGTATGTTGGTTACTACGAGCGAATTAAGACCAGCGACGGGCTTATTCGCTTAGATCAGCCGTTGAAACTGGTACGGTTGCGCTTGTCTGGTTTGAAAAGCGTAGGACGAGGTGACGGTCAAGATTTCCGGTTTAACCTTAACCTAGGCAGAAATCCACCATGTTTTGCCGTTGACTTTGGGAAGAATTTGAACTGCCAAGTACGAACATGTGACACAGTAAGTCCAAAAACTTATTTGTGTATTTTTATAGACCTATTACGTTGCAGAAAGTGACGTACTGGAAGTTATAGTCGTTGCTTGCCCTGTGTTAAACGGAGACACGCGTCTTGTCTTCTATTGCGATTCGGTGAGTTTTTGGTTACGTATTTGATCGTACTATGTTGGTTTCTAGGGAAAAGCTTCAAAGGGAAAACTTTTGTATTTCTCGAGGTTTTGTATTAAATAGAAACCTACCGGTTGTCCAATTTCACAATCTAAGGTGGGTCTCGCTATAACGTGCTGCATGATTCACGGAATCAAGATGTCAGCAAAGGCTACGTAAATTACCAACCATAAGACTTCCACTTACATGTTTACAGTGAGTATACATATAAAGTTTTTTCAAATGCCACATACGTACAATACATGTACAAGATATGTAAAATATTATACTATGCAGCACGTGGTAAAGTTCACGTGACACCCAGTTTTCATTGTGGCCGAAATGGACAGCTGGCAAGTTGACATTATAACTTTGTTGCAATATTGGTTGTTGGAATACTTTCTCTTATACTGTCAATTACGTTCTAATTGTAGAAAAACGTACCGAGAGGTTGTGAGGATTCCGCATTTTATGTATGGTTTCATACAGCGATGGTGAGTCATTGTTACGCGTCCTTCAAACGCGAAGAACTTGACAATCCACACAAAGCGAAAACATGGCGCGTGTATAAACCCGAGTTTCAATTAGAGCTTTTCTTTCAGGAAGTTCCCAACTCGCCTGAAATGTCTTACCTGTAATTTTTGTTCGTTGTAAACTTTTTGTTTGTCTTCGAAAGCTGAACGGAAAAAGAAAATACAGTTTTTTATTTTATCTTACCAACTCCAACGGTTGTTACTCTCTAGTTTGCTCAGTGCTTGGCTGGCCATGCAATGAGGGTGGGGCTTTTTAATAAAACCCATGCCATTACCACATTGAACCTGGTGCATTCTAACGATTAACAATGAGTCCATTAGATAATAGAGTTGTTTCCAGTAATCTTTGCTCCGAAATCGCACGCTTCAACAATTTGAAGAGGAAACACTTAACGCGAACATAAGAGCCACTGGATCGCAAATTAAGACACGGAGCTCATTTTCCAGCTTAAATCCTGTATTTCATTACAAAATAAATATTCACTACTACAAAATTGTTACTAAAATCATTAATATAACCTATTTAATTATATTAAAGTTTGTAAGCGACGATTGGTGAATTCTAGTACTTGCTGTAGCCATAAACTGGGCTTTCGGCCGACTGGCGAACGTATTTACTGTAACCAGGTCCTTTTTCGCTAACCTGTGAATTATATAACAATTTAAACGCATGTATTAATAGTTAAGTCATTCTTTAATTAGTTTAAGAATTAAAAAATGGCTGGGAATTGACTTACAGAGAATTCGTAATGTTTTGGGTTTTGGTACACGTGAACATCAGCAAGACCTTTGTAGCGATGGGCTGAGTGTTTCTTGTAGCTATTGTCGTACCCGTAACCAGCACTCGCAACACTTTGTGGGTAATATGAGGGTTGTTGGTATGTCGCCAGGCTGTCATACTCGTAAGGAATCCTTTTGTAAACTTGCGCTTCACAGATGGCGTTGATGAAAACCATAACCATCAACAAGGCTAAAACCTTACAAATGAGAGCGTTAATTAAGTGCCAAGTTTAATTTGAGAGTAACATAAATGGCTTAGAGTGATAATAATTAGACGCAAGAAGTAGTTCTTGTATCCAATAAGAAATGTCCCTACTTTGTAAGCGGACATTTTGATCGCTTTTGCGCGGTTTTCTTGTTAAGCGTCAAGAAGCTGCTAGAAGCATGCGAAGTACGGAAGCTGAAGACTTAGTGTGCAGAATGAAAAGAATTTGAGCTCATTTTATAGGTAGCTCATGTTTCCTGACCGTAGAAAGTGAAATTTTTGCATCTGGGTGGGAGGATTCATTTTAACACTGAAAACTACGTGGTACGTTTTAATGCCTTAAAATTGAGGCGTCATGCGTAGGTACAGTCCTGCCCCCCTTTGTCGTGCATTGAAGTGTCGAAATGGATTGGTAGGAGAAAACTAGTTCTCCAAGATTCATTACCTTCCATTGAAAACTGCACGCAGAGAAAACCAGTTTGGATTGTGTAGGAAAGGAAAGGGGTTCGTAACATATTCTCCTTAATTTTTTTTCTACCTTTTTCACTTTTCAACTAAAATTATATAAAAAGCGAATAATTTTTTCTTTGGTGTGAGTTCGGCTGTTTTCGGTTGAGGAAACAGGTAAAATTTCTTCACAATGGAAGTATAAATGCTATGAAACTGTGCAGGGCCATTAAATGTCTTTACCCTGACACTAATTGTCACCCAAGCGGCGCACTTTATATGAATTAACCTTCTATGCAGACACTTTGTTCAATTAGTTGTGCGCATTTGTGGCTTCTGAAGGAGAATAAATTAGGAAACGTTCTTTTGTTAACCTGAGAATAGCTGTTTTATGGTAATGTTCCTAAAAATGGGGCTGTCGTGAAACCGGAGCAGCGCTTACTTTCGTTTCTGCTTAGTGGTGCGTTTTCATGTGATATGCACACTACGCTTTTTTTTTTTAATGAGTCTTTGATTTTTAGGAATACACTTGCAACAATTCTATGTTTTCTCAGATGTGCCATTTTTTTTGCTGTGTACGACAGGATATCGGAACGGAGCGAAAGGGAAAAGTCATTGAAATGCTTGTCACAAAATCAGTACAAATTCACTGATTTGGAACCACACTGTGAACCTGGGTTAGCCAAACTTTCTCGCCAAGTGACACGATCGCATTGTTGATTTCATTTTGCGCTATTTGTCGAATGATTAGTCCTTTTTAATTTGTAGGTTACTTATTTTAGTGGAAGCTCTGGAAACAGGGTTTTCCCTCCTTAAATGAATCTGCAATGACGGGAACTGACACGTAATTAGGTAATCGGAGCACTTTTTAGAGAGTTCAAACTTCCGCATTTTCAAAGATTTAGTTACGAAACATAATAATAAGAATTAAAAAACCTGTTAATATAACCAAAATAGGCAGGAGTGTATCGAAAAAATGCTGAGTGGCTATCATAAATTTTTTAATATTATTTCACATAAAAAACTTCACCGAATGATGTGGTCATGTTTGAAGGAAGTCTGTCCAGGGTAATTATGTCTTTCTTTACTTGTCTCCTTTTTCGATTAAGTGTATTCTTTTTTTTAAAAAAAATATTGAATGGGTGTTTTAATTGTAGAGAAGTATGTATTTTCGTTTTTCGGAATACTGGTGTACATTGGAAAGTTTTGCTGTAAAAATTAGTGACGACTTAAAAGCAGTCACGATGATTTCCGAAAAATGGTATTATGCGACTTAGGATTAAGAACAAAGAAACACGTGGGTCACAAACTTGGATCATACTGCTTGATTAGCTTTCAGTATTTGCCTACGAAGGAGAAGCAGCCGCCATGATAGGATCCATAGGGGAATTCAGCTTCTTGGTGGTGATGCCGGGTAAAGGATTGGCCCTTTTCAGCCAACGAAGGAAAACAAATCACCGCTCAGTAAAAATTAAGTAAATTTAAGGTAGTCACTTTTGAGGACTTACGTTGAAATTGTAGCCTTTAGGTGTTTGGTAAACCTTCACGTCAGCTACGCTGTCGACGTAATACCCTCCGTTACGATACCCATGAACTTTCTTTCGTAAAAAGTCAAGAAGTCCAATACTTTACGAATCTTTATATAAATACTGTCTTCCGTAGCCTTCTGCGGCAGCTTGCACGCAGAGAATGGCAGAAACCAAGACAACAATGACCAAAGTCTGTGAAAATATTAATGGCGCCTAAGAAATACATATAATAATATACCAAAATGGATGTGTACTTGAAGTGGTGTTAAGCTTTTCTATATCGAATTCGTGTGCTACAAGACGAATCATTGTTTCGGACTCGGGCGATTAACTTAGTAATTCAAATTGGGATTGCAAGAGCAAGTTGAAAACTGTTAGAAGTTATGCTCCAGCAGCCGGCTCTTATACTAAAAGACTTGCGGCTTTTATGGACAAAAATGATTTCTAAATGCCAAATGTTACAGATGACATTTTGATGCCGTGTTTACCTTCGTTAGCAATATGACTTTCCCCCAACACCTACTCAGTGGCGAAAGTAACAAATCAGTAGGTAAACGTGACCGCATTTAACTTTCCATAGGGATACCGAGAAAATTGGAGCACTTTGTCACATTCGGGCCAACTCTGAATTAAATTTATCCGATTATATTTGTATGCAACTAATATGCACAGTAACATATTTTCGCGCTTTCTCAGTATAACACTGTAAAAATTATAATAATAATCTGAAAACGGGAAGAAGCAAAGGTTATGGGTCTGTCGAAATTTGTCCTTCCCTTTCTGCCGCTGTTTGTTGCAGGCAGACCTACGCAGTCCCTCGTTATGCTCATGCCACTGAGATCCTTATCCGCGTGGTATTATTTTCGATAGTACTGTACACACTGTCCAATACATAGTCAACAGAATGTCAATCAGACTGTAATGCGATCTAGGGAATGTTTGAAAATTAAACCTAACGTAACTTTTATACAAGTTCCTTTAGCTTACAATACTTATATTCATTTCTTTGGGGAGATCTTATGATCTTTTTCTTGTCCTGTATTTACTTCTGCTTTACTCTCGGTTAATGTATGCTATCTTTGTATGATTATGATTACGAGGTAAATTGTCCATGTTTTTGTACTCTAACGTACTATGTACCCTTCTATGTTCTATGTAGCCTTCGACTAATGTACGATTACACTACAGAACGTCACACATCGGAAGGTGAAGTGCTTTACTTGAAATTCCGGTTTTCACTTCAAAGTGCTTGTCAAGGTACTCTTTCTTTCGTTCTTTACATTTTATTGGAACGGATACAATCAATAGTTACTAGTTATGACCAGATAAAATTGAAAATAAACCACTCATATTAAAATTTTTGAATCTCAGATCTGATTCAGAATTCTTTCCTGTCAAGTTACTGAACCTTGTAAATCCTTTGATGGCCGAGTGAAACTTCTCCAAGGTTTCCATGCTTTTATAATTCTTTTTTTTTTGCCTTTAATTGCTTATCATTCAACACAACCGGGCGTCCAAAGGCGAAGTCCCGAGTTAGAAAGTGGTTCACCCACATAAATACGGAAACATTCTATATTGTGTCACAGTGAAACGCCGATTTGATTTTAAGGAATTTCAGTTGTATATTGTGCACTAAAAATACAAGTGTGATACGATTTTGCGTTAGGAACTTTGAAAGATTGTTGAAAATAGGTACAATAGGGAGTTGAAATTTCCCCACGCTTTTGCTAGATGGCTCTTCAATATTTACCGTAGCCCACGTGGTACTCATATGGAGTTTCAGCTTCCTGATGGTGATGACGGATGAAAGATTTGCCCTTTTCAACAACCTGAAATCACAACAAAATTAGCACATAAATATACAGTCTAATGTATTAAATAGAATTTATTTTTGTTCTCACATCAAATTTGTAGTGTTTGGGATCTTGATAAACTTTGACGTCAGCAACGGCATCAGCGTAGTATCCATGACCATGACCATAGCTGGAATTATATAGCGGCAAAAACGCATTAAATATCTTGGATTTTTTACATGAAAGTGTAGGTTTTCAACTTTCATGATCTGACCTTAATTGTGTGTTTTACACAACAGTTCCTTAGAATTTATAGAAAATATTTGACGTTCTTAATTTCTGCTTCCAATGTTTAAACGTAAGTGTAATGTGAAAAGGTTTCTTTGTAGGTTAATATGTTTACCCTTCATGTCCATAGGCTGGTGCGACTATGTATCCGTAACCATGAGGAACTGCTTGGGCGCAGAGGATGGCAGCAGCCAAAGCGATGAATACAATAGCCTAAGATTTGACAAGATTTTCAGTTAACTCATTTGCTTTTTGCCCTTTGCTACAACTTACCATACGAGCCATGATTTTATAGGAAGTTGACAAGGAACCGTTTTAATTGAAGTTGCTATTGCAAGGGCTGATTGAACTCTGATGATGAGGAAGCACTGGTTGCAGCTTTTATACTCGAGTAAAGAGAACAGTTTCTAGCGGAAGAACGTACGACGTGACAGGGTGTCGTAAGCTGTCCGTCGTCCACGCCTTCTTTGCACAGCTCCGTGCTAGTCTAACCCGATACGTGGTCAGTTTTCACTACTTCGTAGGAATTTCGTCTAAAAATGGCTGTTGTCAAAAGGAAAGTAGAAAGTATTAAAGGAAATTAGCATATGCGAAACAGTATGTGTCAATCATTCAATCGTTACTAGCCGAATTCTCGTAACGCAACTTAAAATTTCGGAAAGTTGATAATGCCTAATATGATGGGTACACTTGATAAACATTTTTAGGATTGAAAACAGAGCAGCCACATTGACATAAATATTATTCGTGTGTTCATTTGCAAATTGTATGCTTTATCATTTACTTTTATTTTGAACAAATACCTTCGTGACGTGCTGTTATTCTGTTCTTGGTAACATTCCAGCTTTAGCAAATATGCGGAATATGAAAGAGTGCAGATTTTTTTTTTTTTTTTTTTTTTTTTTTTTTTTTTACAATTAGGAGCTATCAAAAAGAAGCAGTAGTTTAAGTTAGAAAGTTATGACTTACAGAAAGTCTCCAGACAACACAGCGTGACTTAAGAATAGGGACATTTTGAGGCGATTGTAAACGTCATAAGGATAAACATGTGGCGAAAATTCGATTGTGCGTTGGCTAGGTCTATGTAGCCACGTCAGCCACGTGTTCACGTTATGAGGGTAGATATTGAAAAAGCCAGTTAGATCTTAAGAAAACACTGAAGAAGGCAACAACGCCTGAATTCAATAAAGTCCTAAAATGAAACTCAGAAATGTGGTAAGTCAATTTTCTTTCTCAGCAATTGACTTTCAGTCGTTGGGTTACGGAGCAGTCTACCACGTATCGTTATCATTATCATTATAATTATAAGTATCATTATCGCTATTTCTAGAAAAGTGACATCGGGTGGACTTTTCAAACTGCTGTATATTGTTCCATTTAAATTTCTAAATGTCCACGGGTAATGAAACTAAGATATAAAAAGCGGTGGATTAATTCTCTACTGCCGTTTGTGCCGGCTCTTAAACGATTTTTTGACACAACTAAATATGTGGTGCACTTTAGAAACGTAGATGTTGACAATTTTTACAGGTTGACATCAATAGTCATATGAGATAGTCGAGTAATGAGACAAGGTAGAGTTTCTTAAATGGGTTTTTATTCATTTTTATACATGTTCATAAAGTCTCTAGTAAGTGAGAAAATTCCAGAAATTAAAGCTCAAGTATTGCTTCGTTGATGCATTTCATTTTTAATAGTATTTACCGGTGTAACCACCATAATAGTATCCATAAGGAGTATCAGCTTGTTGGTGGTGGTAGCGAGAGAATCCTTTTCCCTTTTCAACGACCTAGAATTATAAAGCATTACTGAAATTTCTGTTCATGTTTTAGTGGAGTTGACATTCTTACGTCAAATTGGTAATGTTTGGGGTTTTGGTACACTTTGACGTCAGCGACGCTGTCAGCGTAGTAACCGTGGCCGTAACTAACAGGACGTGAAGTTTTTAACACTTATTGGAAACTAACTTTAGAATATATACCCTCCATGTCCGTAAGCTCCATAAACGGGTGCAGACACGTATCCATACCCGTAATCGTAAGGAACAGCTTGAGCACAGAAGATGGCAGCAGCCAAAGCGAGAATTACGAAAGCCTAGAATATTACGAATTATAAAATTTAAGAACTACTTCCCTTCACAATTAAAAAAAAATATATTAGGAATTATTTTTTTGAAGACGCAATTACCAGGCGAGCCATTATTATAAAGTTTGAATAGAAAGGAACTGTTGAAAACTGGTGCTTGTTACTGCTAGAGCTATTTGAACTCTAATGGAGAGCAAGTGTAAGCCTCGAGCTTTTATACATCGAAGTCAAGGGAGGTTTATGAACAGTCTCCAACTGTCAAGCATATACGTGACCAGCTGTTGCAATTTGTCCTTCAGGTAATCTTTTGTTGTACAAGTTAGTACTACTCTCACACTTCGTATCTCCTGTATTTAAAGGTCAGTTTTCACTTCTTGCTCACTCAACAATGACACTAGGCTCATTTGTATAAAAAGTACACAGATATTACAAAGTAGTTTTTATTTATAATATGAACTCTGTACTTTTTAAAGGGTTATAAAACTTTCCGAAAGTGCAGAGTATAGATAGCGTGTAAAATTGAAGCACAGAAATCAAGCTGATCGAGAATTTTTTTCTGTATGTGTGAAAATGCATTTTCTAACATAAATGTTTTCTTTGTCAAGATACTTACACTCGACATTTTGGACATCAAAAGGCTAATAGCTTATCTTAGTGATGACATAGAAAGTGTTAACAAGTTTGTACAAAGGAAGTTAACGTAATGCAGTGTATCGCTTTGTACTAGAACTGTTTAATATAATTACTTAAAAATGACCTTAGCTCACACCGGTAGTTAATGCAAGAAATGGTAATAGGAATTCCTCCATTAAGTTTTATATTGAAAATTTGAATATAAATTTGATAATTAGCAAATTAAACTGTGGTAATTTTGAGCAATAGCGTTTGCAAGTGAAAAAGAAACTTGGACTTAAAAGAGGATTTATTTGCTGCAGTATGTTCTCATTCCTAAGCAAACCTTTTCTGTTATTACAGCAGTATTAAAAGTAACTTCCCATTGATCTTAACACATGTTAGTTCTGTGAATGAAGTATAATAGCAATATATACAACTATGAATTTCGTAGAACTAGTTGTAAAAAAAAATAGTAGGATCACCCAAACAATATAGCATTCTTTCATGATTATTGTGCTGTGTTAAATTAATAATAGACAGCGTCTATTGCAAACTTTTTGCAATATTAAAGAAAAGCCGCAATTATGATAATCGCGTGAGTCTAGTTCATGTATAATTGCTAGAATAACAGTAGTTAGGGCAATTTTCGTTTCAATGCCAACTGATGCGTAAATAAGGAAAAAAGGTAAATATTTAATAAAATATGTGAAGAGAGGAAATTATAATATTTGGATATGGAATAACAGAGCGTGGAAATATACTAACGATATGTTTTAGGAACGCTAAGAGGATTACATGAGATCTATACTTCAGTGAATTGTTAATGAAACTTTAAACAGAGGAAAAATTAAGTCGAGAATGTGCAGTGTTTGTATATTAAACATTCATTTTTTCACTTTTGCTATACAGTGAACCCACATTTGCGCGGTCACGTTTTATGTGCAAACAATTTTACACGGTAGAAATTTGGTACAACTTTTGCTACAGAAATACACGAAACACGGCGCTGTAGCTGAAAATTATTTACTGTTGCTTTCTTTCAACATGAGGATAAATATTTTGGCTCTAAAGGCAATATTAAGAAGCATTAAAGCGGATTCGCTGGAATAGAAGACTAAGCAACGAGTTATGTCAGATAGGCAGCTCCTGTGATTTGCAATATCCTTTAAGGCCTCTGTATACACGACTTTCAAATTTTTAAAAATAAAAGATAGAGACATCGTTTTCTTTGTGGAGGGTAGGTCTCTTATTGTAACTAACAGCAGAGGTTGATTGACGTCAAAAAGAAACTCTACATAGGGGCACATCCCAATATTATCATACAAAACCTTGATTTTTCAGACACGATATTACAAAAGGGACCTGACCAGTTTCTTTTCTCTTTACACTTTAATTTAAAAAATAGACCTAACGCACAAGTTTTCCTTATTTTCATTTTTACAGATAATAAGAACTGACGGAATTCAACGGTAATTAACAATTTTTTTTTTAAAAAAAAAAACTTTTTGAAGGAAAGCTCATAACTGCTGCACCAGATATCTCAAACACCAGCACTACTGTCACAACAATTTCTTTGATTTTTGAACAACTCTTACTTTATAATGTCTGAAAATTTCCTATGTTATTCTCCCCTAAGGGGTTTGTGCATACCGGCGCTTTAAAGGCTTCCATTAACGATAGCGTCTTGAAAAACTGCTAATATATTATCTTTCGTATATTAAATTTTCTTTTATACACATGGATACGATTAAAGTTTGAATTTTTGCTATGTTATTTTATAACTGAATACAAATAAACTTTCTCTTAGCATAGAACGCATCACTATGTTGCACACATTAAACATGGTTCAGTTTATCCGTTTCCCTTTACACAGTGTTTTCACGGGAACAGACTACCACTTAAGTTGTGGAACCTTTGCGTTTCATAAATCGTTGGCTAGACTATGCGTGATATTTTATGTCGAATAGATTAAAAAGTTAAATGAAATACAAAACTGTCGGTTTTTATTATTTGTATTGAATCTTACAGATATAGCTTGTACAAGATTTAAAAATAGAGACAGTCGAAAAAAGCTTGAGTATTATTTTTCTCTCTTCCGGAAACTGCCAGCACTGGTTTAGTAATATTTGCTGTAACCACCGTGGTGATATCCATAAGGAGTATCAGCTTGTTGGTGGTGGAAGCGAGAGAATCCTTTTCCCTTTTCAACAACCTGTGTTTGAGAATAAATTTGTAGTTATTTTCCAGAATGTTGTAGTACAATATTCAGTTACGTACATCGAATTGGTAATGTTTCGGGTTTTGGTAAGCCTTGACGTCGGCGACGCTGTCAGCGTAGTATCCGTGACCATATCTGACAAAATATATCTTCTGTAAAACTTACAAGTCGTTAAACTAAGAAGTTTTACCCTCCGTGTCCATAAGAGCCGTAAACGGGTGCAGCAACATATCCGTAGACGTAATCGTAAGGAACGGCTTGAGCACAAAGGATGGCAGCAGCCAAAGCAAAGACGAGGAAAGCCTGGAAACACATTTATGCATTTAATATTTAAGGTTGAAATTACTGAGGTACTAATGCTTACCATGCGAGCCATGTTGTCAAATGTGCTTGAAAAAGAACGTACAGTTCTAGGAAGTAGGAATTGCCAGAGCTGGTTGAAGTCTGATAAATGAACGCTGCTAACGCTCCGCTTTTATACGCTAAAAGGGAGAAATATCCCACGAACCAAACTCAGACGATAAAAAGTTTTACGTGATCTAGTGTTGTAATGTCCTTCAGCCACTCCTTCAAAAGTACAGCTGGGTACCATTTTCGCACCGGTGGTTTCAAATTCATAAAGGTCAGTTTGAACTTTAGCTTAATCAACGTTAGCAGGGTGGCATTTTAGGGGAAAAAAATGAATACATAATAAAAGTATAACAAGTGACAGTAAAAGAAAAAACACGCTGATCTTTTACGAACTTTTCGTTGCAATAGCTGTCTTTCGTTTGTGATTCTCACTGAAGAATGTTGATGGAGATACATCCTGAAAATAAAAACATCCTTTAAAATATGACAGTTTATTTAACGGTATTGATTCTTTATTCCTTGCATGTAAGCAAATTTTAGTTACTAAAACGACAGGAGTAAAGAGTTTGTTGAGAAAGCAGTCGATATAATTTTAAGATGATGATTGCAAGATTTTTGAAGACTTTGTTGTTACGAATAATCTGGTCTCTTCGCCACATCCCATGAGATGGGCTTGTATTTTTCTTGTCGTAGTCCGTGGTCGTCCCAGGTTCCACTTTTTTCAGTAAAAAAATTAATGTGAAATTAATTCGATAAAGTAAGCAGAAATCCAAATACCTTTGCGCATTTTTGATTTTCACTTGCTGTTACGCAACTTCTAATACATGATTATAGGTCCAATAGAACCTGTTAATTCATTGCCAATTTCACTGACTACTCGCAGAACTTTCCTCTTGCCCTGCAAAATGTTTAGCGTGTGTAAGTATTAATAAAAAAAGCTTTTAGAGTAATGTTGCTTTAGTAGTTTTGCTAAAACATGTGAAAGTGAACGGCAAACGTGAAAAAAAGGGAAATGAGTGTAGAATTTGGAAAGTACACGAAACTTCGGTAAAAATTCGTCGGTAAGCTTACCGTAAATTTGTCCGTAAGTTGGACGAAATTAAGCAAAGTTGGGAGTATTAAATACCATGTATAATCCACTTTTAATTTTCTAATACTTAATCTGTATTATAGCTTTATTATATCTTTGTATGAATTTCAATAAAGAAAAGATAAAAGAACTCGTTAGAAGAGCCTGTTCACTGTTTTTTGTAACCATCGGTAAAATGGCGCTCGGCAAAGATCTCGTTTAGAGTTTTTTTTCCCAAATGCAAAATTATGTTGAAAAAAGGACGAAAAACACTAAACAGCAAAAGTGTTTTGCGAACTTACAGTGCAGGGAACACGCGTAACAGAATTTGGAGCGGAAGCGGAAAACTTTAGCATCACTTTACGCTGAAAGGTTAAAAAAAGCTACCGATTTTTCGGGTAAGCTTAATTTCCGTAATAAACATAATTGTTTAGCAATACATTCAAGTCATTTGGTAGGTTAAGCCCATACTTTGGTAGAAAAAAACAATTATTAATTAAAATTTTTGTTACAGGCAGATTTAATTTGCCTTTTTTGATATCTCTTCTCGGCAATGTATAAGAAAAACCGGTTGAATGAACCCTGACAAATTGGAAGTTTCAGCGTAGAATTTTTATGACTCAAGAGAGCAAACACACCGATCTTAGAGCAATCTCTGATGGTATTATGTAAGGCGGGACCGACTGTTGTTATTTGTCCTTCGGCTTCCTCTTTAAATGTAAGTCGGTGCTATTGTGTTTCCCGATTGTCTGGGACCGTAAATGTCCTTTTCCCCCATTTGCTCACTCATGAATGACAGAAAGTCCGTTTGCATACTAAGAAGCTTTTTAAGAGAAAAGTTTCCACAACTTTTAACGTATGGTGTGCACTAAAACATCGAGGAACTAGAGATACGGAAACTAATATAGACCAGTGCTAAAAATGCAAGAATTGTTGCGTGTGCCTAGTGATTTCTTGTGTTAGTAGTAAAACGACGAAACTGAGCTCGTGTTCCTGCACGCGCTAATCCTTGCACCAGTGTTGTATAAAGAATGTCAGATAAGAAAACTAAGCTGGAGATAGAATTCGGGTACACAGGCATTCTTCTCTTCACCACTTTCCGCGGAGTCACTTCGTGACAGAAGTGTAATTGCTTCCTTAAATTTCGCATCCCTAGAAATTAATTGCATTGCTTTCTAAGTGTGTATAGCCGATGTAAAAGATCTAGAAAAAGCTTAAGTTCGCGATTTTATCAGTTATAAGATACTTCGTTTCCTGCTACGATTTCCTCCGTACCAGTTTGATTGCTACTTGCTGACAACAAAAACGCTTGTCCCTGGATCTTTTCTGTTACAGGATATTCAGGAGTAACGAGTTTTTGAGGTACAATGGAACCCGCTTAATAGCAAGGTCCCGGGACCGAACGGTCGGCTTGTCTATAAGCTTGGGCTTATCCGAGGTGACTATTTATATCACATAGAAATAACAGTTTAGTAAAAACAAAATCTATGTCCTTATTTGCTTGTAGTTAAACATTGTAGAAATAGTACTTTATAGAAGAAAAGAAAATTAAAAGAAAACATTTTTTTATTTCTTTGCAAAATAGTCAGTGATTGAACGCTGTTTAGCACTCTTTTGCCAGTAAGTTTTGCTTTACCCTTTGGCTTTCACTAACTGTCCAAAATTTTTTCCTTATATTTTTTAATCCTTAAAAATAACGCTTGAATCAACACAAAACATCTGTTCAATCGACACTTGTGCTTCGTTTTTTTTTGTTTTTTTTTTTTTTTTTTTTTTTTTTTTTCAAGAGGGGCTCGGCTTCCACTCGCTGGGCTAAAGCTAATGTCGTGTACTTCTTTTTTAAGTACTCTTTCTAATACAGCTGATTGGAAATCTCAAAATATAAAACAGGAATTCGAGAATGGTGAAAGTAGAAAGGCTTAATTCCGTTAGGAAATTCATTTGACTAAGAGCTCACAGAAGCTTTTCTTATAATTATTTGGCCTCGTGTTTTCGGCATGTTTGTTGCTCATGTCCCTAGTTGGTTGTTAATAACCGTATGAAAATAACACTGAAAGCTACCCAATGGGGAATTAATATTACGTAATTTTATGAGAGGTGTGTCATCAACCGAGTTGACATTTTCCGAAGTTAGTCTCCATTACGTTAAATGGGAGTGATAAGGGAATTGAGATTTTCTTGTCATTAGGTGGGTCTTGTCATTGTCCGAGGTGCAATTAAGTGGGTTCCACTGTGTTTTCGAATCACTTTCCACTCTTTCCAAAATGGCGTCGGGAACCTCTAATTGTGCTGAACGATTTCACACGTAATTCTGGAGCCTTCGATATCGAATAATTTATCGTACAAACGCGAAAACATGAACGTAATAAAAGAGGAATGCTCCGAGCAATTTGTTCTCTTTCACTATTTATTGTGACTACTCAAGACTAATAGGGTTAATTTAACCAAGATGGCGTTAGTGATTAACAATAAATCGGTCAGTTATATATACTAAACCCCAACTATATATATATATA
>JAGQDJ010000086.1:185954-213773 GCA_022885665.1 Triops longicaudatus | reverse complement strand
GAGCTTCTTGCCGTCTACGAGGCCTTCAAGGAGTGGCGACATTTTCTTCTGGGTGCCACTCATCCTGTGACCGTTTTGTGCGACCATAAAAACCTTCAGTACTTCATGACAACGAAACAGCTCACAAGACGGCAGGCAAGATGGTCTATGTTCTTTTCAGAGTTTGACTTCATTTTAACCCACCTTCCCGGTAAACGTAATACCAAGGCCGATCTGCTCTCACGGCGATCTGATTACGTTGTTCACGAAAAAGGAAAAGATCCCTTCAATTTCAGGCGACTTCTTGACCCAAGTCAGATATATTCTGCTGGAATTCAGGAATTAGACACCAACTTTCTGGACTCTCTGCGTTCAGCCAACCTGGAAGACCCGCTCCTGGAAAACCTTGGACGTGATTCATCGCTTAAACTACATGATGGATTACTGTTCAAGAACGGTCTCCTTTACGTCCCTACTGATGACTTACGGCTACAAGTTCTGAAAGAACTTCACGACTCTCCAGCTGCGGGACACTTTGGGGTTACTAAGACCATGGAGCTTGTGAGTCGCAATTACTGGTGGCCCAATATGAAGAAGTTTGTTGCAGACTATGTTTTCACTTGTGACTGCGCCAGAGCTAAGACTCCGCGTCATAAGCCGCACGGACTGCTTCAGCCTCTTCCAATTCCTGAACAGCCCTGGAGTGATCTGTCCACCGACTTCATAACGGACCTTCCTCCGTCTGAAGGTTATAACGCAATTTCTGTTTGGGTCTGCAGGCTTACCAAGATGGCTCACTTCGTGCCGTGCAATACAACCACGACCGCAGACGGCCAGGCTAAAATCTTCAAAGAACATATCTTCAAGCTTCATGGCCTGCCCTTCAGCATTGTCTCTGATCGTGGCTCTGTGTTTGTCTCCAAGTTCTGGAAAACTTTCTGTTCTGATCTAGGAATCCAAGGTATCCTTTCCACGGCCTTCCATCCTGAATCTGATGGGCAAACAGAGCGCGTCAACCAAGTCTTGGAGCAGTATTTGCGCTGTTATCTCTCGTATAACCAGAACAACTGGGTATCGCTGCTCCCGTTTGCCGAATTTGCATACAACAACAGCGTCCACGCCTCCATTAAGAAATCTCCCTTCTTTGCGAATTACGGTTACCATCCTCGCATGTCCAGCCTTACGCAAGTTTCAACTAGTTCTGACATCTGGCCTGATCTATCACGCATTCAGGATGGCCTAAAACAGGAACTTTCCAGACCGCAGGAACGCTACAAGCATTTTGCAGATGCCCATAGGAAAGACCTGGAACTTGCCACTGGGACTAAAGTCTGGCTACTAGCAAAGAACATCAAGACGAACAGGCCCAGCAAGAAGCTTGACTACAAACGTCTAGGTCCCTTCAAGATCCTGGGAAAAATAGGCAACTGTTCGTACAAACTCCAGTTACCAGCTACCTGGAGAATTCACCCCGTCTTTCATGTTTCTCTCCTGGAACCTGCCATGGATTCGGCAATTCCTGGTCGAGTGATACCACCTCCACCGCCGCTTGAAGTCGATGGTCACCAGGAGTTTGAAGTGGAGGACATCCTCGATTCTCGACTACGTTACCGTCATGGACAATATCTTGTTAAATGGGCCGGCTACCAAACGTCCGAATCTACGTGGGAACCGCACGAACACGTGGATCATCTGAAGGATCTCCTACGATCTTTCCAATCACGCTTTCCGCAGAAACCTGGCCCCTGGATCAAACTGACTGGCGTCCGGAGTCCGCCTTGAAAGAGGGGGCAACTGTCATGATCTTGACCCATAGTGTTGTAACTTGCTTTCCAAACGTGTTGCGGCCCTTGTGGGATCAGGTCAACCTGGTCCCACAACAGTTGCGAGGTCGGTAATCTGTTATTGCGCAATTGCGCAATAACAGATTACCTCTTTCACAAACTCCTTTCACAAATTCCATTACCTCTTTCACAAACTCCTCTCTCGTATATATAGCTGTGCACTCTGGTTCACTAACCAGAGTGTTATTCACTTAGCTCCTGTTAACTACTCTGCTAAGTGTGGACACAATATATTCTCAATACAACTCCGTTTCCCGACAGCAGACCCGTCTTCTGATATCTCGTTTCTGCAATTCCTGACATTTTGGCAGAAAACCTTTTTGTGTAGTGTTATTATCAAATTTCACCACAAAATGATGAAATACTACCGTAATAACTGGGTGATTCTGAATATATGGGGTAACATTTTTCGCATTTTCACTACCTAACGACCACTAGGCCAGGTAGGGGCTCCAGTTTATCCACAAAGATACATCATCAGCTTTTCTGTTATCTAAATAAAAGTGCAGTTGCAACTTTTTGCCTCCAGACAAATTGGATGTCAGAATTACAAAGGAACCTCAACCCTTTTCCTGTGTTGTGGCTTATGGTTGTTCTGAGGCTAGCTTTTGCTAGCTTTGAGAGCCAGATAGGCGAGCGAGGAGGGGTTAGGAGGGACTCGATGTGCGAAGAAAACGCATGAAAATTCCTAAGAAACCCTCACCCCCATTCAGAGCTCAAAGACCGTAGCCAGACAAGACAGATCAGTAGCTGAAACAGTAGGAAGTGCAACCAAGTGCAAAGTGTAAAGAAATATAAGTTATAAGGCGTTAGAGGCTCTTTCTCTACCGACCGCTATTCATTCATATTTTTAACGTCGTCAAGGAGAAATTTTCCGCCAAAATGCTATTCTTAATTTTGCTTTGCAATTCTGTGTTTGCATTCAAAATTATACGCATCATGGGGTAGCTCTGAACACCAACTTTGAAAATACAATTTTCCCGGCTTTACAGTGAAGTCAAAAGTAAAAGGTTTGTGTTATTCTGCTGAGCAATCTACAGGGCCGACACTTTTTTTGCTGTTTTTAGAAAATTATTCGAAATATACAAAGAAAAAACGAAAATAAAAGGCCCTTTTTCGTTCAAATTTATTCCGTTTTCCGGTACCGTTTGATATGCCTATGATAGCTACGAAAGATATTCCAGTGACATTCTAACGATATAGTGTTGTCAGAAAAGCCATTATAATATTGTATGTACATAACTATCATCAACATAAGCATATGCGATCTATAGAATATTTAGTTACTGAAGAATTCGACATTTGCATGTAAATAACCATAAAGAGACAACTGATCACAGCCATACCAGTGGCGTCACTGTTCTCATAATTCCGAAGTATTTGGTCCAAGATGCTTCGCAGAGTACTGGAACCTTAAACAAACAGACACAGAGATCATTTACTATTGCAGCTAAAATTAAAATTCTTGATAGTACAAAATAAGAATTATCAAACGCTAACGGCTTCACTCCATGGAGCAATGCAACTTTTAAAACAACCATCCCAGGCTACTGACCTCGAAATTATTTATTTCGCTTACGTGGGCAAGGTGTCAGTCCTGACGTGGGAAAAGGCATCCAAACTTATCCATTCTCCATTGATAAAAACAAACACAAATTATGAGATTTCCTTTTATGTAATACCTTCATTCTATACCAGGCACACTTTCAATTACCACACAAGATTGCATATGAACCAATGCAAGGTGATCAGAAAAATGTCACAAAAGGGCGTGTTTACTTAAAGATTCTTTTTAAAGTGATTAAAAGGGGAGGTTCACAGCTGGGTTTTCTGGTGGGAACGCCCCAAAGAAAAAAAAAAGTGAAGGGGGAATGCAAGTCTTCCTCCAGATATCTGACAAAAACATCTTTGGAATAAATGAATTATCTGCCTTTACGTTTTTCCAACTTGCTCGATGACAGCAATGATAATTAGGTTTATCCAACTGTTCTTAAAATTTCTTTTGCACTGTTTACATGCACGGCCGTATATTCAATAGATTTCCGCTAAACCATTGTCCCGCCCGTGGGCGGCGGCGGTGGTGGACTTCCTGGACACGCCCCAGTATTATTATCCTACAAAAACACTAGATAAGGATTTGACTTTAAAACTGACACAACGTAACTTCCATATTTACCCGGTTAATTAATGAAACCTCTATTCGCATAATTAACCGACACATTTCTTAAGTCCGTAATAACTGTGAGAACGTTGCGTTAAATTAGGTAAACTAAGTTCTTTATTTTTTTCTTTCTTATGTCAACATATAAATGAGTGAAACTTTGCTGTAATCTCCTTGATGGAGCTTAGATGTGTATTTGTTACTACTCTGTACATTTGAATAGTGACCGTCTGGTCCCGAGCCTATTCAAATAAGCGGATTGCACTGTACTACGTAGCTGTCTTATCGGGATTATTTTCTACGGAACAATCTACAATTTTGAAGTTTTTTCGATCAGCGTGAAATTCATGCTATCGTTCTCGGAAAAAAAATCGATTTATTTTAATTGCAAAGAAAGATAGTATGAAGAAGTTCACGCGTTGGATAGCGAACAACTTGTAAAACGAACTCGCGCGCGGACGAAAAAACGAATCGCACAACGAACTCAGCCTCTTGCAACGATCCTCTTATAGTAAGCAAAAAAGTTAAAATTGGCAGTTACGTTTCCCAGTCTGCACGCATGCATTACAGACGAGAACTTGGCTCCCAACGCTAGGCAGGGTTATATCTGAAATATATATAGTTTAAAAGTATATTTTTAGTATTTTTTCCCATATTTAAATCAACATTTTCAGGTTTCGGTCCGGAATCAAGAACAGATTAAAATTACTTCCATTGAATCTTATGGAAAATAGCGTTTCTTATAACGAATGCCATACAGGAGCTTAATACCCTACCGGTGGCCTCTTGGGTCTCTCCCACGTGTACACCACGCCATCTTGACATGCCGTTAAGAGACAATCCGGCCGAAACGACAAGGCTGATAAGCGTTCTGTCGAGACCTTCTTGCACACTAGTGGTTCCAAAATGGGGCATTCGTCCAACCTTGGACAAGCTGCTGTGCCAATCAACCGCAGAGGATCGTCCCATCTAATGCTCGACCCATTAGTAGTTGCTGTGCCTCCTGCTGCTGGCACTGTTGTCACTGTAGCTGCCGCGTTATTCGTAGACAAGCTGAACGACCCTGATCCACTCTGTTTCATTTTCCCCGTGACGCCTGTGAGGCTGAAATGTCTCTTATGATTTTGGTTCTTTTCTTTGTCTTCCTTCGACTCTTTGTCTTTGCGGGACAAACTCGAGCTGCTGACCGTCAGACTAGACCCGCCTGCGCCACTGCTGTTGAGCAGCGAGCAACGGGATTTCACACAAGACTGTTTCAGCACATCGTTCGTCACGTCCCAGAGACACAAAAGCGTATCTTGACCCACCGAACCCAGGCGGTAGCACGTTAAGTCGTCACCGCCACTCCCACCGTTCTTATCCAGATGCCCGGTCCCGTTCCAGCTCCGAGACGAGGTCGATTGGCGCTGCCGTACACTGACTTCGTCATCTGAGTCCGGGTCAGAGGTGCCACACGAACTCGTGAACGCGTCAAAGGAAACCGCAGTGACCCACGAGCGATGTCCTTGACCCCTGGCGACGACACGTCGCTCCGCGAAACTCCACACCGTCACTAAATCATCCTCGCCTCCTACAGCAATATACTGTCCGTCTGGCGACCAACATATCGAGAGTAAACCGCCGAAGTAAGATCGCGCAAAGCCTACCAACTCCAAACTTTCATACTGGAATACTCGCAGGAAACCGTCCTAAAATCAAAAGTTTAGAGAAACTAATAAGATTTCCGAACAGAAAAAAAAACTAAAAACAAAGCAAACAATACAGCGAATTGCAAAATTAGATTACGGAATACAACAGAATTAATACAAACAGAAAAATAAAAATATAATTAAAATCAGTGAGCCTATATTGCCAATAATGTATATTTTTTCTGGACTTATCAAGATTTCTTGATGACGATTACATTTTTTTAATAAAAGGAAAAAATCAAATTCAAAATAGAAACTTTCATAAATTTTTAACATTATCTAACCTAACTAAGCAGGTAAGGTTAGTCAGGTTATGTTAACTTAAATTACACCGAGCTAGGTTCATCTTGGACAAAGCTTAGAATAGACTAAAGGATACTTGGGTACGGGTAGGTTATTCAGATTACGTTTAAATTAGGTTTGACATAAAAATAAACACAAAAATTACTAACATATATAACATTATGATTACAACATTAAACGCACGTATGTAAAAAAAAAAGTTCGAATAATACATAGAAAGTCAACATAAGGCGCGGAAGACGAAAAGCCAACGATTCTCGCCAGTTAGCACAGAATAAACAATACTAATAATAAGTAAACCATCAGTATGTAAACCATCAGTATGCAAAAAAGGCAATATGGGAAGAAAATAAAAAAGGAGTGAATAAACGAGGAGAACATTTCCGCAGCACAACAGACGGCAACAAAGCTTCTAACAAGGAACAAGCACGCCCACCTGGCTGACTAGGGCCAAATATTTGGCACAGGGTGAAAACGCCATTTCATGAATAGCGGACGGCGGCTCTCCGATGGTCCATCGCAGTATGGGATTCTTGGTACCGCCCTTGACGCGGCAGGTATGCACGCTATAGCCTTCGCCTACCTTGAGAGGATTCAATTGAGGCGTGGAGCCATTACCAGGTCCCACCTCCTCACTGTACAAGTACATGTGCCCTGAGGCATGTGCCACGAGAAAATGCGTATGGGACTTGGGCACCCACCGCAAACAAGTTACTCTTGTCTTTTCTATCGCGCGCTGTTTGGAAAAAGGAATGAATTAATGTTTAATTGAAAATTGAATATAAGCAAGGCTTAAAATCTAGAAAAAAATAATAATCCAGGAACTAAAGCAAAAAACAGACACACAGAAGGAATAACTACTTAGACTTAAAAGAACTTGAGCAAGTAAAAAGAAGGAAAAAAAGGAAAAACATTGGGGTTAGATTTCTTTTCATTTTTTTTTAAATATATGCTTTAAGATAAGTTCCTTTTCACTTCAATCTCTGTATAGGCACGGTTCTACTCTTGACGAGAAATAACTGCTTATTTTTATTCATACGTCTTATACTCAAATGTTGAATATATATTCAATTCCTTTTAGTGTATAATTCAACTAAACGAGTAAGACTAAATTGTACACATTGTCTAGATTTATAAGTCAATTTAAGAAGCTTACATCTTCATTAAATAGCCTTCCCATATCACTCTTCAAGGGATTAATTAGCTGCACTTGCCCGCCAGTGAAGCCAATAAGGAAAGAAATGTAATCGTTCGAAGCAGTGACTGTGTTCGCTTCGTGGCACGTCGGACTTGTACCTTTGTAGAGTCGCTTATCTACAGGTTTACTTATATCGGCGACCTAAAAACAAAACAAAAACAGTAAAATCTTGCCATTTCATATTTACTATTCTAAAAACAGAGCCAGGTAAAGTATTTTATTCTGAATACACGGAAATTGTGTGAAAGGTATTAAATAGGTGCTATACTAGTTTTCCAAGGTTTAGCCCAGTGACATCAAAGCACACCACCAGTACCCGAAAAGAATTCCAGAGAAACACCCTTTTCAGCACACTTCTTCATCCTGGTGTGAACATAGGATGGATTTGCATAATCGTTATTTTTAAACTCGGAACTGGCAAAATATGGACTTCGTTTGTCAAATTTGTTAATCCATTCAGAGGTTTTCTTTTGAGAGAACACAGAAAAACCTTTGTTTGCCAAATTCATTTTTGGCGCGTACACAAACCGTACTCAACGTCTAGCACTCCCGAAAAAGACAGTGCAGTATAAGTTGTCCTCAGCGTATCTTTTCATTAACCATGCCCAATGCTCGAAATTTGCAACAGGGTTTCCAACGAGCTGCACGCTACAAAGAGCTCAGGAAATATTCATCGTTACTAAAGTCGACTGTTTTCGTCGCGATGATGCACATTCGGTGACTTTCATGACGTTTTTCTGCGACGGCTCCGGAGCACTTTTTTTCTCTAGAGTAGCCACAATGCAGCAGATTGCGGTGTTAAGACTATTTCGAGAAAGAAAAATGTACCGCGCTGTAGCCATAAAGAAACATAATAAATAAACGTGACAACTTAAATCGTACATTTACTTAACCACTAGAAAGTTCTTAGATGAAAACAACAGCGCAGCTAATGTCGAATGTCGTGGCAACTTGTCACTAACTAGCTGCCACGGCAGGAAAATTTGGTTGCCACTATCTCGGAACCCTTGACTCTATCAGGAACATTTACTTCTATCTAAATGCCGTGTATTCGAATGGAGACAGAACCTTGGCTCGGTTTCTCGTGTTTCTAATATTTGTTTTTAATGTATAATTTCGGTCTATGCAGTATGGGCAAATAAAAAGTGCAAATACCTTGTCGATACCTCTGTACAGGTAAAAATACAATTCTCTTCCATGATTGAAACACAATCTATCACAGAAGCCTGAAGGATCATGGTCTGAAGGAAGCGACAAAAAGCTGAGCCGAACCGGCGGATTGGCGCCTTGCTGCTGCCCTTGCTGCCCAGGCGATGGGGTAGTGTAGTTTAACCGGCTAGTGCGGGAATACTCCGCCAAGGGAACCAGACGATATTCCCCTTCGCGGGTGGAAAAGCGCGTCCTCACTTCATCTTTGCCACTTACTAAACTGCTGCTATTCGGAGCCTCGCCGGGGCCAGCCATGACTTGCTTAGCATCGCCCCATTGAGCTTAGCTCACTCGTCGTCAAACAGTTGAGATTTTTAGGCTTTTGTGAACGGAGTAATACTGCAAAGCTCTGACAAAACGTCTTCGCCTTAACCAGAACGCCAACAACAAAAATCAACAATCTAAACAAGAAGCAAAATAATGTTTAATGTTATGTTTCATGGTAGAAGAATGATTACAGAAAAACGTTACTTGTATCACATGGTAGTCCCATGAAGGCTTCAACTTGCTCAAGTTAAGCAGTAAAATATGGAATTTTCCACTCGAATTTAATTACAAAACAGTCACTCCCTCTCCCAGCACCAGCGGCCATGCAGTCTTATCTAGGCCCTCTAGTGCATTTTGGCAACTTATCGTCAACAAGCATTGATAACCATTAGCTTCTCGCCCTGCCGCTAGATGACTATAGTGAAAAAAGAGCGGCCTTCATCCTCATTCACGCGGTCTCGTTTTTCGCGATTTCGTTTTACGCATTAGAAATTTGGTTAATTTTTGCTAAAAATTACTAAAAATCGGCGTTGTAATGCAAAATTATACTACTATTGCTTTACTTTGACACAAGGATAAATATTTTGGCTCTAACAAGCGAAATTAACATGCACTAAAGCCAGGGCCGTATTTACACTCAAATGTGCCCTTGACTAATACGTTATTTCGAAGCTGATTTTACCTTCATTAAGTATTGAAACTGGTTAAACCAATCAGTTACAACTGGAAAGGTAGACCGGGAAATTTAAAATTATACACTGCGAAGTGCGTATATTACCTGCTATTGAAAGTATAGAAAATTTGCCTTTGAAAATTTGCATGCGATGTCTTGATGCTGGCTTACACTAGTTTAGCTCTGAGAGGCTTTATACCAATCGTTATTGAAGATAAAAAAAAAACTGCTAAGTTTGAAAGCGTTTAATTCGTAAGTCTAATGTAAAAGTGGTAGGATTTACTTACGTAAATATCGGCAATAGCAAAATGCTAAATTATGGCGAAATTGTGCAGACACTGTTTATAATCTTATTTTTTATATGTAAAAGTATTTAAGTCTTATTTCTTAGTGAAGAAAAAAGTAAACGAGGACGCGGACTTATTATAATTTCCTTTGAGGATTCAATGAGTTTCTGACGGTTTGTTTGCAAAATGCAGAGCATTGAATATTTTTAACTTTCCCAGCTCACCTTCATCTTGTAACCGATTGGTTAAAGCTACTTCACCACTTAATGAAGGTAGGGTGAAATCTTCGTCAAATCTTCACTTTCATACAAATTTCGAAGCGATTCTGCTGTGCACTTAAATTAATACAAATTAAGCAATCTTATGTTTCCCCCTTTCCTCATTTGCTTTTATATGACCTTAGTTCGCGTTTGAGAAGCTTTTCAAATAAAACCTTACGTATTTACGCTGCATCGTATTTTTTTCATTATTTATCATTTCCGTCAGTGCAATATAACATTCTGGCAATATAATTATCCAAAGTGTTCCATAGAATAAAAAAAAATGCAAATGAAATATTTTACACCAAAACATGTCTCGTTTTCAGCATCGCGATGTCCCGTTTCGCCGCCCAATGAAATTTGGTCACCCCTAACGCAAGACGATTGTCTAATGTGCACCCAAGTCTGCAAACTTAACGTACATATAAAATGGGAAAAATTTAGATCGACTTTTTCAATGAGGGTCAAGGGGGGCAAAAATTTTGCTTTGGCCTAGGGCACAAAAGAGAGTAAATCCGGCCCTGTTTGAATTTATTCGGGAAGAGGTCCAGAACGCCGATTAAATAACTTTGCACCGAAAAGTGTCCCTCCCTGCAAATAATATCGATTAAAGGAAGAAGAAACTTGTAGATGGAATTGCAAAAACGAATGTTTTTTATTTAAACTTGCAGAATCCGTATCAACTCACGTCAACCATCAAAACAACGGTTTAGGCATGGTAATTAAATTGAATTAGACTTCATCCATACTCTGACGGTGTAAACAACCTTCCAGGCTTTGAACCGCATGTTAAGAGATCTTTCATTGTTGCCTACGTGCCTAGGGCAGGACGCCTTTTAGACTACCACACAAGGACCCAAAGCTGGTAAAACTTTGAGATTACCTAGTAATTCACAGAAACAGCTCAGTTAGACAAATTTGGGTGCAAACCATTCGTTACAAAACGAAGAATCAAAACTGCTAAAGATCTACGTGAACTGAGATGTTAGTTGTAGTTAACAAGCCTTTGAAACTCACACTGTTGATACAAGACGCACACCCCAAAACTTTGACTGCGCACAGCTTGTAAACTGAGAGAAAGAGCGCACTTTTCCTAACGTTATGGTTTCGTGCCATATGACGTATAATTCCAAATTTCCAAAAAGTATGACAACTTCTGTCAGAATATGCAGACGAGCGACTTTAAGATCAGGGCGTCAGTTGGGGGTTTTACTCTATACGTCTTGTAGAACTATATGCATTAACTCAGAGGAAAGCTAAGCAGCGCGTAATTATGATTTTTTGGTGAAGAAATAATACTAATCGTCATGACGTTATTTGATAGCAAAATATAAATATATAAGTATAGGCAAGTTCTGATATACCGATACTCCATGTATATCGATACTGCCTGTCCAGTCCAGAGCCCATCGTTATTAGCGGTTTCCATTATAAAAGACAATTATACAGTTTTGTAAATAAAATTGCGTCGATATCCTTAATAGCGATGTGCATCTACTGCAGCAGCCAATATAAAAAAAAGTCCATCCAAGGCTGATTGGATCGGGGAAAATTTTTCCGATCATTTTTCTAGGTAACGACGATCCGGTCAAGTAGTCGGAGCTACTTTAAAGACCCGGAGCAAAGAGCAACGGAGACAGAGGTTTAAGCCAAACTTCTTTCAGTTAAACGGACAACTGCTCAAGGTGTAATTTGTTGTCAACGTGGAGAAGAACTGGCCAACGTGTCAGTTCACATAAACAAATGCACTCCAAGACGCAGAAGAACCCGCCAGCGACAGTCGAGAATATGCTAGACAGATGACAATGCCTGACTAAAACCAAAGAAGATTTTAAAAAATAAACTGAACTATTTACGGATGAAAGAAATTATTATTCTCACCAGCTGCCTTGGCAGCTTGCTTTCTTGATATTTAAATGGTAATATTTTAAAAGTCCTTTATCGTTTACGCACATCTCAGCTACGCTTTATTTTTGTAAAATTGTGCAATGTAACATCAGTGACAGTCAATTTGTAGGGCTGGCTCAAATTTGGGACCGCCCACATGGCAAAACGTAGGCGCTTGCTCCTCACCCCATGTGGATCGCACTCAACGCAAATAGGAGTCAATCCGAGGGCAGGCCTAGAATGCAGAAACACTGAGAGTCTGAGTCCTCTCGGAGGCCTTGTGGAAATCAAATTGGTCAACACAGTCCAACCACGTGGTTTCTACATACAAATTTTTGTGGCTTTTTACGTTAGTTTCCATCCTTCCTTTGTCATACAATGGGAAGACGAGGTTTCGGTAACAGAAGAGGTTCGTTTCGTGGAAGAGGAGGTCAAAAACGTAATCGTTTCGGTTTCACCAAAAGAGAAGAACAAAAATTAGAACAAAATGTCAAGCGAGCCAAGTTTGAGCAAGAAAAGGAAAAATCTACAGTCCCCACGTATGAAGGGTCCGATTCACCTTCGGAATCATCTTCAGAAGAAGAAAATGAAGAACCACAAGCATATGATCAACTATTAAGCATGTTGGGTAAGTTGCGACTGCTTGACTCGTTTTGCATTGTTTTCGTGAAAAAATCGTAGGTTACTAGCTAACGTCAGTGAGTTGCGGCATTTTTCTGTTGAATACACGTTGTTGTTCTACAACAATTAATGAATCATCCATCAAAAATAGCGGCAGCACGTGTCAAACTTTAATTCTGATACGCGATATTTACCGTCGTTTTATTATGTCAGGCACAGCGGTATCCAAACCGGCCGCCCTGGGGTCGAGCGATGAAGAATCCTCAGACGATGAAAATGCTGAAGACGATGAAGAAGGTGAAGAAGAAGAACTTGAACAAGAAAGCGCAGAAAACGAAGTAGAACAAGAAGATGAAGGTGACGAAGAAGAAGATGAAAGTCTCAGCGACGAAAAGTCACCAGTGGCCAACGACACATTAGCCGACCAAGAAGAATATGACTCCGTAGAAGATGACGAAACTCCTGAAAATGATCTTGATCTAGCCCAGCCCGACGCCAAAGATCCCTTCCACTTACATTTCGAAGGCGAACTCCCGGACGAATTGTTAGAACAATTATCAGCTCCTAAGCCTTACAATCACCAAGAAGAGCTCAAATGGCCCGCCTTAGGTCAGTTTACGTGCCAAATTCCCGAAATTTCATCCAAACTGTTAAATTCGCGATCTAACGGAGTCCTAGGTGAAGAACACGCCCAAGTTGCCGCTGGAAAGATTCCTAGCTCAGTGGCGCCTCCTGACACAGATTTAGACTCGCTTTTTGTCAAACAGCCTATCAAAAGTCACGTGACGGAATTGCTGGCTGTACAGCGTGAACTCCTGTCTCTCATGACGCAGTACCACGATATATTGTATTCGGAGCGAACGATCTCCAACGGCGAACAGATCCGTTATGCTTACTGCCTTCATGTGCTGAACCACGTGCTCAAAGCGCGAGCCAGGGTTTTGCAACATAATGCCAAAATTAATAAGAAAAAAGCTGAAATGTCTATCATTGGCAAGAAAGCCAAGAACTTACATATCGAATATGGCGACGAGTATCGGGACCAGGGCTTGACCCGGGCCAGAGTGTTGATTGTAGTGCCCTTCAGGGAATCGGTGGTCCGCATTGTGGAAATGTTTATCAAACTGTTGCTTGGCGAGGAGAAAGGTGGAAATGTCATGCATAGGAAACGGTTTAATGAAGAATATTTGGACCAAGAAGGGAAGAAAGACAAAAAGTACAAGCCAGATGACTGGGAGGAGACCTTTGCTGGGAATATTGACGACGCGTTCCGCATTGGCATAAGCCTCACGAAACGGTGTATTAAGGTACTCCTTAAGGGGAAACATCACTTTTCATGAACTTATGTGAAACCTTATTTATTAACTTAATTAGTAACTCATCTTCAAAATTGCGTACTATTTCATACACAGTACCCAAAAGACTCACCATTTACCCTTCATTCCAACATCCCAGCCTTCTGACATCATTATTATTCCCTTCGCTTTTTTTTGGAATGTGTTGTTTTCACTTTTTAGTTCGTACTTCCTATTTCTCTTCGTTAATTCGTTTCTGTATTATTTCATTTATTAGATTATATTTGTTTTTAATCGTTTTGTGCTTCATTCCGTTTATTTTGTATTTCAAATGTAATTTATCAGTTGTTTTTAATTTTGTTGTTTTCTTACGTTATTTCTTATTTCCCTGTATTATTATCTAGTGTTGAATTTTGTATAGTTATATACCAACTTCTATTCGTCTGATATCATCATTGCATCGCCATTGGGATTGCGGTTAATCATTGGCGCAGAAGGGGAAGCAGACCGTGACTTCGATTTTCTGTCGTCGATTGAAACGTTGGTCTTGGATCAAGTTGACGTGCTAATGATGCAAAACTGGGATCATGTGACACATTTAGTCAACCATTTACACCTGCAGCCACGAGATTCTCATGGCGTCGACTTCACGCGAGTGCGGTTGTGGATGCTGCAAGGCTGGGCCAAATATTACCGCCAAACTTTGGCTTTCAGTTCAGTATACATGCCTGAACTCAGCGGGTTATTTAGCAAGCATTGTCGAAATTTCGGAGGCATCACCCGCATTCACCACACGACCACTTTCGGCTCTGTTAGCCAAGTCGCACTCCAATTGCCAATGGTATGTTTTTGCTTATGTTTAACATATATATATTAGTTTATTTATTAGTTTATATATTATTTTATTAGTTTATATATATTTATATATTAGTTTATTTATTAGTTTATTTATATATTAGTTTATATATTAGTTTATATATTAGATATATTTATATATTAGTTTTTATTATAGAATGTGATGGTTAAACACATAACTGATGTTAACTTCACTGTCTTTGTGTAATTTTCTTTTTCAATTAGGCTTTTCATCGATTTGAGGCAACATCGGCTGCACAGGCGATGGATGCTAGGTTTGAGTTTTTTACTTCCAAAATCCTTCCTCAGTTCAAGGATGCTTTGATGGCGCATACATTGATCTTCATTCCATCGTACTTCGATTATGTGCGGTTAAGGAATTATTTCCGCAAGGAGGAGATCGAATTTGCGGAAGCATGTGAATACACTGAGGTACAGAGAGTATTTAAGACTGTTGGACATCTTTTTTACTACGAAATGTTTGTGTTTTGTTTAAAAAGGATGGGAAATTGGCGCAAGCGAGAGAAATGTTTTTCAAGGGTAAGTTAAGGTTTATGCTGTACACCGAGCGGTTGCATTTCTACCGGCGATTTCGCATAAAAAGCATTCGGCACCTGGTGTTTTATCAGTTACCTATGTATCCACATTTCTATTCGGAAATGTGCAACTTGCTACAAGCAAGTTTCCAGCCGCGGAAGTACCAACAAGAGGCGGGGAGCACGGCATCGGTGACGGTACTATTTTGCCAGTATGACGCACCTCGGTTAGCGGCTGTTGCAAGCGCGGACAGAGCACGTGTAATTATGTCTTCACCGAGGAATGTGCACTTGGTTGTTACAGAAAATCGATAAATACATGAAAAAAGGTGGTTAATTAAAGCAACAAAATATTTTTAATGTTCGAAAGTTAGACAGTGCAAATTAAATTTTAGCTCACAAAAGGACTTTCGGTTTCGTCGTTGAAGTGCGTCAAATTCTGGATATTTCTCCACGCAGGTGATGTTCTAAATTAACTAATATAATTTTCTTTAAAAAAATCATGGTCAAGCCTGTTAAGCTAATCCAGAATAGCAACACCAGGAAAAAAAAATTCGGCAAAAATTGTATTTCTGATATTTTGTTGTGCAATTGCTTTCAAAGTTAGACCTGCATGGGTTAACTTTGAATGACTATTTTAATTACAAAATACTCACACATACCACTATGGCAATAAAAGCTTGGGACAGTAGAACACCAATTCTGTTAACACTCATTATGTCAAAACATCATGATAGGAAATTTTCGTCGTTACGGGTGGCTTTTTACGTTGATTGCTGAAGCGTTTGCAGCTGGCGATTAAGGTATTCCGATAAGGCCCTCATGAAACCTTATTTACCTTATAAAAATCACGATTTTTTTCTCGGCATTGTAATTTTCTAACTTTTTTCGCAATGCACTTAACTTGTGCATTCGATTTTGTCAACTATCCAACTTATCAAATACCCTCCGATCAGAGGCGCAGCTAGGAATTTGTTTCGGGGTAGGCCTGTACACTCAAACGCCCCTCAATTTGCCTAAATTCAACTAAATTTTTATTTGCGGGGGGCCAGCTAGTATTAGCTCACCGGCCCACGCAACAAGACATTCATGAATTCATGTGCATCAATGGAAGACCTGCTACAATTGCGAAAAGGAGGAGTCAAGAATTGTTTTTTTTTAAGGATTTCGGGGTAGGCCTGGGCCTGCCGGGCCTACCCCCTGGCTGCGCCCCTGCCTCCGATCCTGACCGGTTGATAAAATTGGAGTTGTATTATAAAAATTGCCTTTTAAATTCTGTACGGTTTTAAACAAAGCCAACACTATTTTTGCTGAAAAACTTTCCGAAATACAAAAGAAAAACGAAATAAAAAAAGAGTTTGTTTTTAAAGTAACCCTAGTCGACGGTGTTAAGCTACTTTGACAAATGAAATTTTTTCCCCAATATTAAACTACTGTGAGACCTCAAAAAAGTAAAGGGTTTGACCGTAATTTAAAGCTGCCGGTTCAAATGCGCAAATGGAGTTCTTATGACGTCATAAATACAGCGTTGTTCGGTGTAAGCATGCTATGTTGTATCCTATATTTTATGCTTAAGAAATGTTAACGAAATAAAAATTTGTGTTCTAGATACAAACTTAATTAATTTAGATTGTAGAAGGGGGTGAAAACTTAAGAAAAAAAATTAAAGAAAAGCTGACAACTCAGGTCAGTTCCTTTCCGTACGCCGAAACAAGACCTGACTACCAAAAACATAAAAATGTTTGCTGTACAAAAAGCTATTTCCTCTGGAGCCTCTTTGGTTTCCAAATCCACTAATTTGACGCAAATTCGTACATCTATCGTTTCTGGTCCTCCCAGGGAACGTGTATCCTTAGCTGTAAGTAAAAATAAATAAATTGGTTAAGTTCGTTGAAGTAATGGGCGTTAAATTCTTCAAGGAAAAACTCGCTCTAGGAACAGCCATGACTTTCGCCATGTGCGTTGTCCCTGCCTGGATTTTGACTAACATCAAGAACTACCGCGGAAAAGAGTAAAAATGGCGTCAACAGACTTTTAGCCAATTTTGGCGGCTCTAAGACCTTGGAGCTGCTCCACCGGTTAGAAAACGTAGAGAACTGGCAAGATCAGACCTCATGTAAATTTTGTCCTCGAATAAATGAAAGTCGTCAAAGACTTTGGTCACTTCGAACTGATTCCTTGTTGCTAAACTACATATGTAAAAACTGTAGAAATTCACATAAATCTTAAAGCTTTTATGCACATGCAGAGTTGACATGAAAAATCACGAAACATCTTCCGAAAGGATATATTTGTAGTGTACGTTATAGGTCACAACAATCTTTTTAAACGAAGTATTTTTTACGACATGTTCGTCTTTTGACTAGCCGTTTTTTTGTTTGGCCAGTAAACTCTCTTGTTATGCACGTTTTGAAGAACATGCGTTTTTGGTGAAAGCAGCTCGTCTTAAGCCACTGACAGTAATGTGAAATTTTCGCTAGATTTATGCGACCGTAACTACCTATTGACATTATGCCGAAATAATAGACGACTGAAAAAAAGAACTAGAATTTATTCCGAAATTAGTGTTCATGTACACATTCGTCCATTCTTCCTGATATCCGCTTATTCCGTACGTAATGTTGCCTTACTTAATCACTATATTCCTTTTGGTTTATAGTTGAATGCTGAGGTAGGGAAGTAGCAGCTTTTTGTCTCTGAGCCGTTGTATAAATCACACTCGCTTCTCGCACGAGGTATAATTCTAACATGACAGAATTGCTGAAAAAGAGTAACACCGTATATTAAATCGGTATATTAACTGCGCGGAGCTTTATTTATAGATGCATTGGTCTCTTAAGTTGAACTGGAGTAAGGCGAAAACCAGCTTAACTCGAACGAAAATTTACGTTCCATTTTTATCCCATTTAACCGAATGCAAATGTAGTTTATTTAGGGAAATTCGTTTAGTTCCAAAATTCGCTTTAGTCGAACATGTCAGTCCAGTACTAGTCTTGCAGTGGTTAGTAGCTTCAGACATGCTGAAGTCCTGGACACCTAGACAGACATTAGTTCCTGAAAGGTGGAGCAGATAATTTGTATCATGCGCTGTTCTGACGTAACGACCGTCCGCGACCTCTTTCGTCTCCACTTAATTGAATAGTGGTAATTCGAATAACCCGCACAATTGAATTGAAATCTGACGTTTTAACCCGTTTAGTTCAATATAATCTTACTTCGTTTTATTGAACATATGGTAACTAAATATTCGCTTTTTGAAAATCATTTTGAAGTTTCGTTATGCTGAATAACTTCGTTTAAATGAATATTAATCTTTGGCAATAACTTTTGGCACCAGAAAGACGCAATCTTCCACGAAAAGCTTGAAAGGCATTGTGCCCCGAAGGAAGCTAAAATCTTTCATTTGCACCTTTTCCTGTTGACAACTTATCAATTAAGCCAATGTACCTACTTTACGTTTAGTTGCATAGTTAAGAGAGGAAAGCAAACATGTCCAAAAGAGAGGACACAAATTTTTTCTCAGCGAATGGAAGCGTTGAATCTCTTAAAAAAATGCACCGGGGCTCAGCTGCTAAACAATCCTGCGTGAGTCAAGCAATTGTTTCCTGGCAACAGATTTCGTTAATCGGTTTATATATAACACGGGTTGTGCGCGTTATTTGAGCAGCTTTACAACTTACAAACATTCTTGCACAATGCGTAAGACAAGAACGCTAAACAGTGCTCACGGTTTTTCTTTTCCAAAAGAATTGTTAAAACTTGACTAAATTAATTATGAATAGAGGGTTAATATAAATTTACTGTCTCCTTTCGTTCGTAATTCTTATCATGCTACACGGGCTATATTTTTGAATAATTCACACATTCGAAGTGTCCGCCCGGTCCCGAGCCTATAAACAAGTTGTTCCCTTTTCAAGTGCATTTCCTTGCTGAATTCAAGAGCTGATGCGAGTAAAAAGCTTTGAATAGCGTCTCACCTCACTATTGACACGTTGGCCTGAACTTCCTTTTCAACAGGATATTCAGCCGAAACTTGAATTCCCTCGCGTGTTCAAATAGCTTCAGTAATTATTTTCCTGACTTCTGGAATGTTTCGACATATCTGAGAATCGGTTGAACATGTATCAGAAGATTTTGCAACTGCAACTGAGAACTGTCAAAAATGGGACGTATGTTTTTGTTCGAGTTAAGCTGGTTTTCAAGATCAATTACTCGAACTACTCAGCTGTGTGAACGATACACTAAATTCTAAGCCCACTGAAATGAAATCTTCAGTGAGATTCCGTTACCGACAGCAATTCAATACATTAAATGAATTCAAAACCACTATTTAAAAGAAAATAATGGACAATAACTACAACGCGTTCTTACAAGTTCGAATGTTGTTTTTATTTGCAGAGGAAGACCTTGTTAAACGTTCATTAATATTTCAACTAGAAAGTTGTCTTTAGCACAAAGCTTTTTTCTTTAACCAGGTAGAGTTTTTCAAATGGATAATTTCCTTTAAGCCTACAAAAAATTCAGGGATAAGGTTGGCTATGAAAGCATGTATAAGTGGGGAAAACAAACTGGAATTTTAGCTCCTTTTAACATCTCTTCGAGTGAAATCTGAATCGTGGCACATTTCTCTTCTTCGTTTAAGCCTCGTCAACTTCCTCACCATGGTCTTCATCAACGTATTCATCGTCATCGACGGTTGCTTCTTGGTATTGTTGATATTCAGAAACCAAGTCGTTCATGTTGGATTCGGCTTCGGTGAATTCCATCTCATCCATACCTTCGCCAGTGTACCAATGCAAGAAAGCTTTGCGACGGAACATGGCGGTGAACTGCTCGGAGATGCGCTTGAAGATTTCTTGGATGGCGGTGGTGTTGCCGATGAACGTGGCCGACATCTTCAAACCGCGCGGAGGAATGTCACAAACGGCCGTCTTGACGTTGTTGGGGATCCACTCGACGAAGTAGGACGAGTTCTTGTTCTGAATGTTCAACATCTGTTCATCCACTTCCTTCATGGACATGCGGCCACGGAAAATGGCAGCCACAGTCAGGTAACGACCGTGTCGGGGATCGCAAGCCGTCATCATATTCTTTGCGTCGAACATTTGCTGTGTCAGCTCAGGGACGCTCAAAGCCCGGTACTGCTGCGAGCCACGGGCAGTCAACGGAGCGAAACCAGGCATAAAGAAGTGTAAACGTGGGAAAGGCACCATGTTCACAGCCAATTTACGCAAATCCGCGTTCAATTGACCAGGGAAACGAAGACAAGTTGTCACACCGGACATGGTGATCTAAAATTAAATTAAAACAAACGAATAAGTTAGTTAAAACACACGAGACACATTCATGCTTTCATAGACGAGACGCACAAAATACAGAAAAAACAACTTGATTGATAAAAAATAAACGAGATACATAAACATATACAAAGAAATATGAAAATACCATGAGTACAAGATTCATGGAACATAAGATCAATCGAGAACAAAGAAATCGAGAACTCAATGTTACGGTACAGATCAAAATTTCGGTTTTAAGCTGAAACTACGTAAATAGTCTTAATTTAACTGAACCTCTCTCAATATCAACCCAAGTGTTACTACTTCACTCTATTTACATTCCTAAACTGTTCCATATTGGATTTCAGGTCAACACCGGGTACGATCGTAATATAAAAAAAATTTATAAAAAAATGCAAAATAGCGCACTTGTAACTCAGTAAAGATAAATTTTTCTTAGGCAAACTGTTATTTTAAGAACCCAATCAGAACGAGAGAAATGAAACAGGTTTCATTTGTTATTAGCAATTTAAATGGTTAAAAAGAGACTCTTGCAAAATATACTGATAAACTACTTGTGTAAATAACACAGGAAAGCAGACAAACATAGCCAGATTCTCATTTACAACAAATTATCTACAATAACTAAATAAGATCGAAATACGGTCTATTAAAATGCAGCAAAAGAAAAATCTTTTTTTTTTTAACTAAAAACAGACATAAAAGCTCAAGTGTTAAAAAATCCAGTAAACGATTCAATACAACAAGGCTTAAATTCCCTTTGCCAACTAGCTAATGCAAAAAAAATGAGCTCACAGTTCTCGTCTGCAAAATAGTTATTATAATAAAAACGAATGAAATTTCTATATCTGTTCTCATATCAGGTATAGTATACAACCCACAAATAACCACAAAACTACAAATGATAGTTAAATTAAACACCTAAATTAAGTTAATTAATAGTTCGTTAATATAAAAACTTACAATAAACACGTAATTCAAAAAAATACGTAAGTAGTTCAACCTCTCCCCGAAAACAATTAGGAATCATGTCAAAAACGTAAAATATATACAAAAAAAAACGACAAATATCATTATTTCTCGCTCAAAAATACATAAGAGTTATAACGATGGTCCTCGAGAAGTTTCCGTCCTACTCACAGAGACGAGATGGTTCAGATCGGCGTAGGCGGGGTTCTGGAGTTTCAAGGTACGAAAGCAAATGTCATACAAAGCTTCGTTATCGATGCAGAAAGTTTCGTCGGTGTTTTCTACAAGTTGGTGAACGGAAAGGGTTGCGTTGTAGGGTTCAACGACGACTTCCGAGACCTATATCACCCCACCCACCCAACAACAAACCCCAAACCAAGAAAAAAAAAAAGAAAAATGGATTAGACTTACGGAAACAAGATGGTTCAAATCGCCATAAGTCGGCGATTGGAGTTTCAGTGTTCGGAAGCAAATATCGTAGAGCGCTTCGTTGTCAATGCAAAATGTCTCGTCAGTGTTCTCCACTAATTGGTGGACGGACAGAGTAGCGTTGTAAGGTTCCACGACCGTGTCAGACACCTATAAGCAGCCACGCCCCCAAGAA
Source organism: Triops longicaudatus (assembly GCA_022885665.1). Taxonomy (NCBI): domain Eukaryota; kingdom Metazoa; phylum Arthropoda; class Branchiopoda; order Notostraca; family Triopsidae; genus Triops; species Triops longicaudatus. The sequence continues at coordinate 191,837 of JAGQDJ010000086.1, read as the reverse complement.
CGGCCCACAGAAAGAGGACGAGGATGAAAAGAAGGAAAAATAATGTAGAAACCAAGGAAAAAAGCAACAAGCAAACAAAAGAAGAATGTAAGACACAAATTAATAAAATAAATTTGGAGAAGCAAAGGTCACGTTATTATGGGAGAATGATAAGACGAAAATAATCAACAAAATTGGTAATGTTAATAACAATTAATTTGCGTTGGGTTACGAAAAGCAGAGAAATTTAGTAATGCTAAAAACGTACAACGCGAACATTTTTCGAACAGATATAGACAAAAGCGGTCTTTGGGGACGCGAAACAGCTTCAGGGTGGAAAACATAGTGCTACAGTGGTTCAAAAGTCAGTCTTTTACAGTCATAAGACAGTCCAAAGGCATTGCAAGGTCAAAGTCAGTGTTGGAACAGTTTTCCACAAGTCTGTCAATAAAAAAAAAAAGTTGGATACCTTAGGTGAAGGAACGACAGAGAATGTGTTCATGATACGGTCAGGGTACTCTTCTCTGATTTTGGAAATGAGCAGGGTTCCCATACCCGAACCGGTACCACCACCCAAAGAGTGGGCCAACTGAAAACCTTGCAAGCAATCGCAAGATTCAGCTTCTTTGCGAACGACATCCAGCACGGAATCGACCAGTTCAGCGCCTTCAGTGTAGTGACCTTTGGCCCAGTTGTTACCAGCTCCGCTCTGACCAAACACGAAGTTGTCAGGACGGAAAATTTGACCGTACGGCGAAGAACGAACAGAGTCCATGGTGCCAGGCTCCAAATCTACCAAAACGGCACGTGGAACGTACTTGCCACCTGGGAAGAAAAATACATTTCCGTTAAAAAACATGAAATTCTTGTTGGGAAATACTCTTCCACTTTCTAATATTCCCTATATAATAAAATAATTATTTCGTTTAATACGTAACCATTTTTATTAAATAATAACTCATTTAATAACTAGTTTAATGGACTACAGCATTAATTGTAATAGTGTTCATTCTCAAGTCATTTTGTAACTTCATCATTAAACGAAATTAGTAAGACTAATGGAAACTTTCTTTACGATAAGTCGAGATTCTTAAAAACTAAAATTCGAAATTTCGTACTAGAAGCTTCGTTGTAGTAGACATTGATGCGTTCCAACTGCAGAGAGCTATCGCCGGTGTACTTGCCGGTCGGATCGATGCCATGCTCGTCAGAGATGATTTCCCAGAACTGAAGGTTAAAGAATGTTGAATTAATCGACACTGATTAATTACAGAAAGCACAACTCAACAATGAAGCACACTAACACGAGAAAGTTTCTGACGGTATGTAGGCGGAAAGTTATAGCCAAATATGGGTTTTCAGAGCGTCCACGTATACAGGGTGCGGTCTCTAGCCTCGTAAGGTCGGGCGAGCCGACAGCCATTGCTACTGACCGTGCGGCGTGTGCGTTTGAAAAGCTTTAATAGATGAAAATTAAACATTTTACCTTGGAACCAATTTGGTTACCGCACTGACCGGCTTGTAAATGAACAATTTCCCTCATTATTGTGATTCACTGTACTGAAATAACAACGCAAAATCCAGAAATCCCGCAGACGTCAAGAATACTCTTCCAGACGAGACTCAAAATCGTTATGCAGGGAACACCAAGCCAGCCAAGAAGAGGCCAGACATGGGACAGAGGGCGATGGTACTGGTATCGCTAATCGGTTTCCTTAAGTCGATTTCAATATAAAACCGCGTCGTTACATGTCACAAGATAGGAAAAGGGAGAGAAGTAGATGAATAGGATTTGCCCTTCATGCCTGTAAGTTACTTTCGGGAGAAATAAGATGACCATGTATGGGAATTTGAAACCCTCAAGAGCCATTAATGGCAAAGGGAACCTTTTCAAGGAAACTTGTCTTGCTCGTGAACTCGCTCAATGACTTTGGCGAGCGACTTTCCCACCGCGTCTGTACCTTCTAAGCAGCTTTTGAGTTTCTGGTTCAAGTTGACTGCGAAGAATACTGAACATGAGAGCGATGACCGACATCGACATTCTTAAATGCGTACGAGTTCTTTTGGAAAGCTTCGGGCGACATTGCAATATTTTGGAGATTCTCCAGCGGTTTCCTTAGAGCCAAAGCCTTTTCATGCTTCATAAGCCGCTTAATATGCCCCGATTCTGACAAGCTATAAGTTAACGAATTCGAGAATTTTACTACGCTCGAAAATTAATGAAAGTGAAAGCAAATAAATTTCTGTATTTTTTGATACTGTGAAGAGGAGAAAAAAGTGAGATAACCAAAAAGAAATGAAACATTTTGCAGGCAAATTGTTCATTAGTAAAAGAAATTTCAATACATGTTACAAATGTTTTTTTATACAGTTTATATAGTTTTGAATGGTATAGTAGTCTTACAGAGTTGCATAGTTTAATATACCGTTTATGTAGTTCTGCGGTAAGAAATAAGACAATGATTAAAAAGCGCAAAAGAAATAAATGTAATTCCTCATTTTTTTTTTACAAAGAAATGTACGCAAAAACATTAACAATATTCTTCAAGTTCGGTGCTACGGTTGCGATCATAAGGTTCCATGCTACAAGACATGGCCAACAATGATTTCGGTACTTCGGAGCCTCGTACTTGAAGAGCGTAACAAGCAGCTTCCATTTTCTGCAAGCTTTGTTTCAATGTCCACACCTTCCTACCAATGTCTTTAGAACTGGCGGAACTACCCTGGCTGAGGCTAACGAAAGCATCATGCATCTCGCGTACGAAACGACAAGCACTGGTTGCTAAATCGAATTCACCCTGGCCCACACAACTTATGCAGTAACGCATAAGCTCACCCGACAAATCGGCGACACCGAGTATGTATTCAGTCCATGGTAACTCAACGCAAACTTTTTCGATGACAGATCCTGTAACAGCAACTGCGGCGGCGTCGTTGGAGACTGCCACTGATACTTCGTCAGTGGACTTGAGTGGAATTTCAAACACAAGCTGGGAAGAAACGTCACTCCATGACGCCAGTTTCTGATATTGGATGTAATGAAGGAAAGTGACAGCTTCCACGTATTCTTGCATACCTTCGTGGTAGACCAAAAGTCAAATGAATCACGTAAGATAAGGAATATATACATGTGTGTATCTGAGAATGAACCTGGGCTAATCGCGCGGAGATAACGATATGGGTCGCGCCCGTCGATTTCTTTAGCAATTTGTTTCCACAACGCTACGCGTACATGTTCCAACTTGCTCTCAGCGTCCTTAACGATCTTATCTGGCTGGCTGTTACTAGAATAAACAGACTATATAAGCAACTTTGATGGTAATTCATTACGGTTTTTGTCATCGTCGGTACCCAATTATTCTATGAAGCATGAAGATTGTTCTTTTGCTTTCAATGGTGACATCCCGACTTAACTTAACCAGACGCTCATGTCTGTCATGATGGTCATCTAGGAGTAAAGAATATTCACTAAACGCGGTACCGAATTCTGAGCTAATTTGCGAAGAAATGTCATTGACGCCGGCTGCTTCGTCGCCGTCCTTCTTACGATATCCTGAACGAGCGTTTCCACGATCGCCGCCCCATTTTCTGCCGCGGTGCATTATTATGTTATCTAAAATAAAAGCATATTTCTTATAAGTTCTTTAAATAAATAAACCGAAAAAAAAGAGGAAGACATACGTGTTCGCTTACTTGCTTACGACAGCAGAAGGATCAGCTGGTACGATAGAGCTCTAGTTATCCATACCAATCATGCCACGATTGCTCCAATAACAGACTATTCTGTAGGCTCGGCTAAATGAATGCTTCCAATATATTGGCTTAGTTTTTAAGAATTCGGATAAACAAGAATTTGAAGGAAAGCCGATTATATATTTGACACTGATTAAGGTAAGCCTAGTAGGATGTTTTCTACAATCAGCGCTCGTATTTGTTTACACCCCTTTCGGCCAACTCACTCATTTAACAAATACGTAAATACAACATAATTCTTGTACAGTTGTAATAAAATTAACCGGACACCATGGGTTTGTGCAAATGCCCAAAGAAAAAAGTTACAAATCAATTTTGCTTCGAACATAGAGTTAACGTTTGCGAATATTGTATGGTCAGCAATCACCCGAAGGTAAAATTCTTCACATACTTTTACAGTTTATTTGGTAATAAAATCAGCTTTCTTTCTTTGCGTAGTGTATTGTCCAGTCCTACTTGCAATGGCTGAAGGACAGTGACTACAGTCCTTCTTGTGACCTCTGCTCGGGTGACCTGAATAATGAAGAGTGCATACGTCTGACTTGCTACCGTACGCCGAAAATATTTTTACTAAATACTTTATCACGTGTTGAATTGTGTGGTCCGCATTTTGTCGCTACCAAACAATTTTTACGAATAGGAAATCCTAGTAATCCAGTTTTCTGAATAGGACTGAAATACGTAGAAAAACGGTTGCAATTACTTAAATGTTAAAGGCAGCATTGGTTAAATTTGTTTGGTTATTTTATTTTTATATTTAGTTCACAGAGTTAATTAAGTGGTACTTATCCATTTTACGCCCCGTAAAATTACTGCCCTGTCATGTCGGCTTTTTTTTCAAACCCGAGACTGCATTTGTGTGAAACTTTTGCATTAGTTAGCTTCAGTAGAAGTAGATGAACTAGGATTAATAAGAATTTCCCGAAAAAACGCGACCATTCTTGCAAGAAACATGGCTAAAGTGCATCACTGAATATAATTATAATAACAGTATTTCCATCCGTTTGTTTTGGTTTTAGGCGCTTCTGGTGTGAAATTATTCTAGTTTGCATAGGCGCGCCGGGATTAAATGCATCAAAAATTGTTAAAATAAGTTAAATTAGGCTAGGTTTAGGTAGGTTAGGATGGGAAAACTAGGAATCAAGGTGGGAAGATAGAAAAGAAAGAATACAATTTTCTTGCGTTATGCGTGAGTCATACATACACGACAAGTTGACACACGCACGACACTAGCCTTTCCGTTAGTCACAGACTAGGTACTGCAAGGCTTTCTTCTGTTGTGGTGAAAATTTCATGTTTAGAATGGGACAATCCACCCCTCGGTTTGTGTGTGTGTTTCTGTGTTTGTGTTGCATTCCAGTGTTGTAAGGTGTCGAGCTGGCCATGTAACGGCACGTTTAACTGGCGACACGCCAGTTTAAAACCATCATTATTTTAAGTAGTTCGTGCCATATGGGCTGTTAGATTAGACAGGATACGTGATTTGAGTTATATTTAAGTTAGGGCATTTTAATTTGGTTATTTTAGATCCGTTAAGTCACACCATTTAGGTAACTCACGCCAACTTGCCCTAACGTGGGCCAAAAACAAATTTACGAAACTTACTCATATGTGTTCTTCAAGTTGAAATGTGAAAGAAAACTTAAAGGAAGACGAAAATGTTGAATCAAGATTGGAACACAGACTAACCGGAATGCTCTCTTTTTAGACGTTTATCACATTAACTGTTTGGACGCTTGGGCGAGACAGTTGCCTCCGAACACTGCTCCGGCCGGTTTTATGTGCCCGACATGCGGCACGGCTATTTTTCCGCCAACTAACATGGTTTCTCCAGTAGCTGACGCGCTGCGGAATGCGCTTTCGCGGAGAAGTTGGGCCAGGGAAGGCTTGGGTTTACCTATGGTAGGACATGTCACTCCTAAGAACAGATAGCATTCCGGATTCGTTCTTCAAACTATCACGCTTAATTAAATGAAAAGGATAACTAAACAAGAGCTAGAATTCTATCTATCTATCTATATATCTATATATCTATATATATCTATCTATATATATATCTATATATCTATATCTATCTATATATATCTATATATATATCTATCTATATATATATATATATATATATATATATATATATATATATATATATAT